>CM046044.1:5517911-5763135 GCA_025215565.1 Flaveria ramosissima | reverse complement strand
GGGGGTCACAACCAAAGGGTGCATGTCATTCAAAGTGATAGACTAGATCGCCTATCCACGAATGACTTGTACAAGCTTCTCAGCACTACTTCCGGGAAGAACAGAGAGGACAAATATCTTTTGTCCCTTGTGCTGAAAGCTTTGAGAAGCAGAAATAAGTGAAGTTTTGGTAGCATCAGCCTAGGAGGAGTTTGTTGGATCTAGAGAGGTTGTTGCAACCAAAACTAAGTCACTTAGAAGATTTTGAGTACAACATACAAAGGACTTCCAAAGCCAAATATAGAACTTCCGAAGGAAGGAGGAGCTCTTCCGAAGTCTAAGTGTAAAATACACTTCCGAAGGAAAACTCCAACTTCCGAAGACAAAGAAGCTACTTCCGAAGATCAAGACTTAGAGACAAAGTTCTGAAGTCAACTTCCGAAGTATAAAGAAGTCCTCAAAGCCTCGGAAGCATAGAAGCATCTTCCGAAGTATAAGTGGCTTCGGAAGAACTTGTTCTTCCGAAGCCAGTTAACCTTCAGAAGACACTTCTATTATCCAGTAGACATAAGTATGGTCTGTCTGACACTCCGCTGCAAATCTCTGAGATACTGTATGGCGTTTTCTCAAAAGCCATGTAGTTGACCATACTTTAATCTACTATTTACCTTTTTATGTTAAGTACAGTTGCCATCTTTAGTTGGTGACAAAAGGTAAGTCATGGACATGTCATGACTACCATATCTTAGATAATACTTTATCTAAGATACCTTAACTATAGCATTGTAGTATATGCTTTAGTCGTAGGTTTCCAGCTGGTATCAAGTATAACCGGCTGTAGGATCTAGTATATATAGTTTCTCATTGTAACTCTTGTTTCATGCTTGTAAGTGTCTTGTAATCTTGAGTTGAGAAGTAATATAAGTACCTTGAAAATACTTCTGCTTGTTCCTTTGATTACTTATTATATTATTATCAACTCTTGTTAAAGGCATTGCTTCATCTCATTTGAGTGATATTATAAGTGAGTTTGAGAGAATCACAAGTGTTTAAGTGACAAAACCCGATCCTGCATACACTTATGTAATGCTTGGGTTATTAATGAAATGAGAATGTTTGGTTGTGATTTATAATGTTTAATATTTCATTAATGAGTTGATATTGACTTAATTATATAGGTTTGTGATTGTTTGAATTGATACACATAATGTTATATTAATGAATACATTCAAACTTAGCAATATGAAGTTCTCATGCGAATGGCCCATGCGAATGGACCATACGCATAAACAACTTCAGGAGAATGACTCAATCGCACGACTGAACCAGGAGACTGGATCAGTCGTATGATTGTAACATGAGATTGGCTCAGTCGCACGACTGAACACTCAGTCGTGCGAATGATCAACCGCATGGCTCAATCGCACGACTGAACCATACTAATGGTTCAGTCGCCCGAATGAGCAACCCTAACCTATAAATACCACCTAATTCGTGGAAAAACGTAAGCATTCATTCCAATTCGACTCTAGACGTACCCTAGCCGTCCAGAAGTCTCTAAGTTCGTACTCCAAGTTCATAGAACGCTGTAGATCGATTCCTAATCGATTCTTGACGTTAGATTCAATACGTTATTGTTTCTACGTGCGTTCTCACTGATTGGATCGCCAATCAAATAGGATTCCGCACTTTTTGGTTTGGTTAACACGTTAATCAGTTGGTGTTTCATTCAAATACCAGATCCTAACACTTTTAAATTTTTAATTTCACGATGGTGTTTAATACTAAACGTTATAAATATTTCAGGAATATTATTTTGTTATACCTAAAATTTATCTAGTAATTAAAACGTCACAATGGTTGATGTCACATCTTAAATGTGTTTGATCGTTTATTAGTCATAATGTTTGTTATAGGTTTACAATGGTTCACGTTACGACTTGTTAAGCATGTCTAACTATTGTTCGAGCTTAGAATTGTCAAATTGAGTGTTAAATGAACTTGAAACTCTTAACGGGCCTTATATGTTTGATTTGGGCCTTTGGTATAATGTTTGAAGGCTTTTTAAACACGTCGAATTTCTTGGCTGTCACATTCTCCCCATCTTAAAGGAAATTCATTCTCGAAATTATTGTGTTGCTAATATTGTTTTCGATTGATGTGTTCCATTCTACTCAAAGGTTGTGGAATCACTCAACCAAGTAATGGTATCATGAGGAATCGAGATTCTAGAATTTAGATGATTAAATGAGTAGATTGATTGTGAGTATCTCATTGATTTTCATGAGTTAGATTGAAACTCAGAAAATCACATTAGGGTTATAGATGTTGACTAGATAATCGACAACGTAAAATCTACATGGTACTCAGTAGAATTGATCAAACACCATGTTGATGTATGTATTTCATATCCATTAAAATCGGTACTTGATAGATAGTTAACTTCAGTTTATGTTACTTACCAATAAAGTCAAGTGTTCTCTTAACCTGTGATGGTAAACATGGATACTGAAGTCGAGAGGTATTGAACAGTTTGTCCAAGCATACCAGTTAAGCTAAGAAGATGTTCAACTTGTTTGATGGCATAAGGCATGCACAACCACTTTCCTTCATTGATTCTTCATTCCATTCAGTTCTATCATAACATATTACAACATCCCTTAAGATAATCATCTTATTTCTATGGGGATTTTCCAATACGATCAACCTTTTGGAAGACTTAATCTTATCTTCAGTTGAATTCGTATAACTCATGTTTTGATAAGCGTCTGGTCACGAAGTTAGTAGTTTCCAATCACTTCAAATATTCTTAAACGTGAGTTGAATCTCATTCAACAAAATGGAAAGATCATATATTTGTTCCTAGTTATAGGGTAGGATGTTGTAGATTCATTCCATAGAAAGTTTAGAAAGAAGAGAATGGTTTCTTATCCTAATGTTAGTATATTAAGATAGGATTTCTCTTCTACCTGATTAAGTATTCTTTATCTTATTATACTCGAGTTGTTTGTAGTAATTTGTATGATAGAAGATTCAGAGGCATTGTCAATCGAATCATCTTCATGCGACACACAATGTTCGCCTCGTAGTCCGCCAACCAATCCATTCCTAGGACTATATCGAACCCGCCTAAGGTCATCACGAATGGTCTAACAGGAAACTTGTGACCTTCTAATTCTACGTCACAACCTTCTATCACCTCAGAGATCCTGGTAGACTTACCTATGGCAGTTTCTACATCAAAGGGCTTATCTATACTCCAACTACTAACAGGCAATTTAGCACAGAAAGCAGCAGAAATAAAACTCTTACTAGCACCAGAATCAAATAACACAGAAGCGAGAGTTTGGTTTACTAGAAACGTACCTGACACAACATCGGGGTCCGTCCTAGCCTCCTCCTGAGTCATCGTGAATGCTCTGGCGCTCGCCCTCTGCCCTTCGGTCCCGGTCGTCTTCTTCCCTGCACTGGAACTTTCAGCCCTCGGCTTCTTGCAGTCCCTGCTCATGTGGCCCTCCTCGCCACAAGTATAACACCTCCTTACCCTGCAGTCCTTCGCCACATGTCCGGTCCTCCCACACCGGAAACAGACATTGGATCCCACTCTACATTCCCCAGTGTGCTCTCGTCCACACTTAACACACCTCTTCGACCCCGCACCGGATGTGGCCACACGTCTGTCATCCACCCGTGCACCTTTGTTGCTTGGTGTGGACCCGCCACGTCCAAATCGCTTCCCGTTCAAGTTAGGGTCACCACCATTCTTCTTGCTGACTTCAGCCACCACCACAGTTCGTTCATCATACAATCTTCCCGCCAAATCAACTGCCGACCTGAACGTGCTTGGCCGGGCGGCGATCATGTGCTTGCGAATGTCCGCCGGCAAGCCCTGAATGTATCTCTTGATCTTCCGTGACAGGGGTGTCACCTGATCCGACACCAGTCGTGCCATTTCATTGAACTTGATGGTGTATTGCTGATGTGTTATGGTTCCCGCCTCCAGCTGTAGAAACTCTCTTTCCACCTTGTCCATCTCTCGGTGAGGACAGAACTCCTCAATCACCAATTTCTTCAACTCCGGCCACCTCATTCTTCCAATTGCCCGACTACCCTCGGCTTGGACAATATTGTCCCACCAGCACAAAGCCGAGTCCACAAATGAATGAGTGGCAAACTTCACCTTCTGGTCTTCCCGGCACTCGCTGATATCGAGAACAGCCTCCATCTCTCTCACCCATCGGTGAGCAGCAGCAGCAGTGCTATTACCGTCAAAAGTCGGGGGCTTGCATCTTTAAAATGCCCCGTAGTTACAGCCTCGTTGTAACATCTTGTAATTTTGGTTAATTAAAAGTTAATGTCGTTAAATTCTTGTAAGGATCATTGTTGCCAATTATGAGATTTATGGGTTATTATGTTTATTTCTTAGTTTATTTTTAATCCTTTAATTAGGAAGTTAATAATTAAGTTAATAAATTGAACATAATAATAAATAATAATAATATTTCTAGTAATAAAAAAATATAATAATAATCATAATAATAATAGTAATAATAATAATAAATCATGGTAATAATAATAATAATAACATTAAAAATAATAATGATAATAATAGAAGCAATACTAATATTAATTTATAAAAGTTACTAATCTTAAAAGTGTTTAGAAAACTTAAAGTAATTAAGTTTGAGGGGTTAAGTTGCCAATTTTGAAACTTTAAAAGAAAGCTTTTGGACATAAAATGTTAAACTGAAAACCTAAGGGACCATTTGTGTAATTAATTGAAAACCCAACCCAAACCCCCCTTTGACCCGCGTTTCCGGCAACCGGCGCCGGTGAAGCTCCGGCGGCCCTCCGGCGCGCTTCAAAACACCAACACCTAACACTCAAACCGACCCAAATCGTTTCAGTTACACGATTCGAACTTGAATACACACCTTAAACGCGTTTAAACGTTAGTTATGAACTCAATCGATTGAAAAACCGAAACCCATTAAACACAAGAGTCGTTCGAACATTTAGAGCTAATAATAATCAAATTAATTCGACCTAATCGAACGTCTATCTGTTCCTAAATCATTGCAACCCTCAATTTCTCCTGAAACAAACACCAACATCGAATTCGATCACCCATTATCACCACAACCTGCACCTCAATCGAAATCCACCATCCGAACACATTAAACTGAAATTTATAGAGGGCTTAGGGTCGTGAACATCATCCGAAGCTCCACACGAAGTTAATTGGATTATTATCGCCATTTGAACATCGAACAGGATCAAGTTGTGGTCGCGACCTGTTCATCATCCATTCTTGTGCTCCACACTTCGATCCGGGTAGTTGAAGACATGTACTTACTCGATTTCAGTTGGGGAACGAAAGCCCTAACATTAATTGGATTATCAACAACGATTTGGGGCTCAATTTGATTCGGTTAAGGCTAGGGTTCATACGATTGGGGTTTTCTTTAATGTTTGTGTTTATAAGAAATGGAAACCAGCATAAACCAAGGCCGCGGCCTTGGTTTACTGGTTAAGTCACACTGCCCCTAACATGAGGTCCCGGGTTCGAACCCGGGCACCCCAATGTTTTGTTTTTAAAGGCTTTTTAGCCTAAAACTAATTCCAGAAATTTTTTAAAAATATATATAAATTATTTTTATAAATTTCAAATATTTTTAAAAGCTTCCAAAGATTTTCTATAATTTTTCTAAGCTTAAATAAAAATATTTTTATTGATAAAACATTTTAACAAAGCTTGTTTAAACAATTTTAATAAAATAGATGAAAAATTAATAATTAGTACATTATTATTGGTTCAAATATCCCTTTTCAATTAATTTTGTTTATCTAGTAATAAACTTTTAGTTATAAAAATTTATTTAAACTTTATATATAACCTTTTTAATTATTGTAATTGTTTCTTTTCACAACTTTGAATAAAATATAAATATATATTTTTTAAAGAAAATATAAATTTATTCCATTCGTTTAAATATAATTATTTGACAAGTCCCAAACTCGACTTAGAACCTTACTCCTCGTTGATTCGTTAAACTCATTACAATAAAACTTAAATCTTGTAAATATATATACTTAGGTATCTTGTGAATAACTACGTTGGAACGTTGCTTATTATATTTCTTATTAATCGTCAGTTATATATTTATTGACCATGTGAGTATTTCTATACCCCTTTTTATATTTTCACACTTTGGGGTGAAACATGTTACCTTATAATCGTGCACTTGTAAAACGTTTGATTCTTGTAAACTTATGGCAATTCACATGTATGTTATGGTTAGTTGATCTTTGTAGCTACCATGTAATGTCGATTATATGTACAATCATTAACTATTGCTAGCCTGGCGACGTCATAGATCTATGGGACTTACATGCCTGCTTGGTTAATCCAAGTACACTTAGCTAATCGTATATACTTGTAAACGTTTGAGACTTGTAAAACTGTCAAGGTTTGATTGTGCATTCTGTCTTACATCCCTAGTTACTTTGTTCGCTAATTTCATGACATGAATTGTCATCTTTTATATACTTATTTATTGAAAACTATGGAAATCTCATCAACATTATTGTTGACCATTTACTTTTAATATGTTTCAGGAAACGTGCAAGTTTGACTGACACCTTGAAGTGCTTTCACATCTAGGAATGGACCTAGTAAATAAATGAAACAAATTGGCATGTTACATCTTATGTTATGTTATTTTCCTTATTTGAGACTTATGTTTGTAATGTAACCTTTGGAACTTATGAATAATATATTTGGATTTAATAATAGCGTTATGTGGCTGTGAACGATCTTAACCCTCACATCTCGACGTTTCCGCCGTCAAGGTTGGGGTGTGACACTCATGCTACCTCAGGCACGGGCTCTTCCTCTTCCTCTTCATCAGTAGAGACAACCATCTCAGTCTCGGGTTGCTCCCTCTCCCCCGCAGGCCTTATCCTTTCCTTTCTCTCTCCTTCCCGTACAGCTTTTATCACTTCAGTCACCACAGACGTTAAGATCGTCTGCATGACCTGATGCACCTCCTCCACAACAGCCTCCTTCACTGAGGCTCTTAAGTTAGCACTCTCATCCCCAGCCTCCGGATGAGGGGTCTTAAGTTCTTCATGAACCACCTCTTCAGCTCTGGGCCTTCCTCTCGTGGCCTGTGGTCTCGCACCACGTCCACCACGACCTCCACCACGCGAAGCCTTTGATGATCTACCACCGGCCATCCTCTAAACACACTATAAGATTCAAACACTAACACGGTCATTCAAGGGAATAGCTCAGTTTATGTCAAGTATAGTAAGTCCCTAATTACAGTGGCCAGTTGTGATTAGCCACTTACTTTACCCTTCGTACCTCGAGCATTACTTATCCTAACTACATCGGCATCTAAATCTACAAGTAGCACATAAACCACATAACATGCGCACATAATACCGATTAACATTAAGAAAATACCTGATGGCACGCAGCTACTCAGATTGGCATCCTTTCCCTTTCCGTCCCGTTTTCAGTTTAGGTTTTTTTAGAAAATTACCCATTTCACTTAAACTTTGGCTCTGATACCAACTTGTAAGGCCCCGTTCCCGGGACGCTTACAGCCGGACAATCATCGCACTTAAAACATATATTTATATTAACTTAATAAAACATTGCAGCGGAAACACTTAAACAACCATTTCATTTCATTATAATTGCTTTTGCAAAATAATACATCGTTGACTGAATACAAAGTAACTCGTTTCATTACATCACAAAAACATTATATAAAATGGATGCCATCCAAAATGAGCCAAGTAGCCGCCCCGTGCCATCCTCAACAACCTTTACCTACCAACTGGAAACACATAAAAGTCAGCGTTGCTGAGTGAGTTCTAGTTTTAAAATAAAATATACTTTACTTTTTTTCAAAACCATTCTATACTTTCGCATATGATCACACATCATACGTACACGTAGATAATATCATTATTATCTTCCTTTACTGTTCATCACTTTCTTTCTTTAATCTTTCCAGATCAGTGTCTTCAGCTGTACCCCAAACGTATGCACAAAGCGGGTACTGGGCCGAAGATCATAAATGACTTCCATAACGCACATAGCCTGGCACCAGCACGGGGGCAAGCGACAAAGATCCCAACTGTATACTACACCTCAAACATACGGGTACTGAGCCGAAGATCATAAATGACTTCCATAACGCACACAGCCTGGCACCCGCACCGGGGTGAGTATCCACTATAATCCATGTACTATATCACTGGTCAGTCACAAAGACTAGACCCTTGGGTGTATCCTTAAGGGTTAGCTAAACCACACACAGTTGAGCTTCCGACATTTTAGAGTCGTGCACCTCCGTACATTTTGCTTGCAAGCCTTTCTTTACTTTCACTTTCATTAATGCATGTATTCTATCATTATGTTCCTCTTTTTATTATCTTTCACTTTACGTTACATAATAATTTATCATTTCTTTCACAACTATAACACGTAAAGCCATGAAAAAAAACATACATAACATGGAACATAAACATTACCATACAAAACATCATCATACAAGGCATCATCATACATGACATAACAATCATCATACATGCCATAACATACCCCATACATCATCAAAAGTCAACCTACTTCACCCCCGGGAACATCCCAAGTCAAAGCCTACACTTTACATTTTCCCCAAAATTTCAGAATATTTTCTAAGTCTTAGGCGCATGGGCACTATTCAGGCGCATGACCTTTCAGGCACATGGGGAACACTTCGGCGCATGGGGAACTTTCAAGTGCATGGATACTATTTGGGCGCATGGGAAACACTTAGTCATTCTGGGGAAATTCTAGGCGCATGGGCACTATGCAGGTGCATAATTTCTAGGTGTCTGGACACTTAGTCAATTTCAGCCTTTTTCAGGCGCATGACTACTATTTGGACATATGGGATTCTGGGCGCATGGGAACACTTAGGCAGTTTATACCGTTGGGCGCATGGGCCACTACTTAGGCGCATGGGCAGTCCAAGTCACACTTAAACAACATAATTCAGTCCCCAATCATCATCTAACGTGTTCTAAGCTCATATCTAACATTCTAAGCAACAGAACATGAACATATCATCATCATAAGAACATACATCACCCAAAATCAAACCCACCCGCATTCATACGCACACATACATACGGGTACATACCCACAATTTTATAAAAATGTTTAAACATGTGTTTCCAGCCCCAAATCAGTCAAAACAAGTAAAAAGGGGGTTCTAGAACTCACCTTAGCAGCTCTTGGTTATGACTTCTTCAAAACCTGTTTGCAAATTGAGTTCAACACCTAGAAACCCACCAAAACACACAACCGAACACACACAAACACACATAAGCATATAACCGAGGCATAGGCCGGTCAAGAACAACTTTAAACAACGAATTCTTACCTTGAATTCAGCCTTCTTCTTGATCTTCCCTCCAAAAACCCGAAAGCTCTACTTTCTCTCTCTTCAACCCTAATGAAGATTTGTGTGTAGACAACATGGGCGGCCATGCCCACTTTCATACCAACTTTCGAAAGCTTTTGTCCTTTTGGACACTTTTTACCCCTCAACTTGGGTTTTATAGCTTTTATTTCTTTTTCTTTCACTTTTATTCTTTCTTTCATTACTTTAAAAATAACAGGGTGTTACAATATAAAGTCAAGAAATGAAAGAAACAAACTTTAGGGTAAAAACTTATAACTTTTGAAACTTGAGGGACTAAAGTGTAAATTTTGCAAATTAACCAAAAATTCGACCCCTTGACTAAAAATACTTGATAAAATAATTATCACTTTAATAAACTGATTAAAATCATAAAAGCATGTCATTTACATTAAGAATGCACCAACCTTCCTAAAAAGGAAACTTTTTTACGCGAACGTTAACGAATCGAAGCTAGTTGAACTTTTGACCATAAACACACCTAGTTACACCTATAATGACCCTAGAACATATAGCTTATTGCTTAAATCTTGATGCTATGGTGAAAGGATTGAATCGTTTTCTGTGCTCGAAGAACTGTAGCTTAACCCTAAGGTGAGTTCTAGTGTTCCTCTTTTACTGTTGTTTTAGGATGATACATTATTGTTTAAACTGGAATTATTATTGTGCTAATGTTTCATGCTTATATGTTATGGATAATGTTAATACCTTCTCTTACTTGTATCACAATCATTAATTCTTGTATGAACCGCTTATCCTATATGGGTAGATCTACTTAGGGAATCCCCCATAAACAGTGCCTTCTGTCATGACCCCATGACTTAATAGGAAGGGTACCACACTGAGACCCTGCGGGGTCGTTTGTGTCATGTAACAGGTTTTATAAGATACTAAGGTACATCATCTAGCAGGTATTGTCACACCCCAACCTTCACGTGGAAACGTTGAGCTGTGAGGGTTAAGATTTTTCAAAGTCACACAAAGCACCTCCAAGTGTAATTATTATTAAACATAAAGTTTATATTGTAACATTACATTCATAAAATCTCAAACAAACAATCATCACATAAATCAAATTTAAACGTCCAAATTAAAATTGAATTCTTTATTAATTCTAGGTCCAATCCTAGATGAATTCAAATATTCAGATCATCAATTAAGCTTGGGCATTCCCTTGAACATGTTAAAAATACGGTCAACACATGATGCTGGTGAGTTCCCATGAATTTGTATATATATAAACAACTTTTAAGAGGCAATTCAAGTCATAGGTTAAGAAATAATACAAGAATATATATATATAGCATAATGATACAATCAAACCTGACAAAAGTATGGCCACAATAACATATACGATTAGCTAAGTGTACTTGGTTCCCATGATGAACAAGAATACATCATCAGGAGCTGGCAATAACCTCGGCTTTAGCACCAAATAAGCTTGTTAAGCCCATAGATCTATGACGTCGCTAGGCTAGCAATAGTTAATGATTGCTTTTACAAGATAACTATCATATAATGCTCACCATTATCTCAAATAACCATGACAAAATTTATAAGACGAATTACACGTGCATTACAAGTATTAAGATATTTACAAGTGTGCATTTATACGGTTAACATGCTTCACCCCAAAAGATATGAAATAAAAATGAAAACGAGGTATGAAAACTCACTTGGTAATTGTAATTGATTTGAAAATGATAGAATGCTAGACTTGACACCAAATATACCTCACGATTCAACCTAAGGTTTGGTATCTTAGGATTAGAATAATGATATGATTAAAGACTAAATATGAATCAGGGTTATATTTGGGATTTGGAGTCTTAAAAATTAATTTGAATAAATCATTAGTGAATTTTTAATTATATATTATTTAATTTATAATAATTGATTAAATAAAAGTTGAGTATTAAAGTGTGAAAAATAAATAAATAATTTAATAATTTATTAAATAATAACTTGGTCAAAATAATCAATTGAATAATTACTTATTAAGATGATTTATAAAATATTGATTAAAAACAATTTGAAACAATTTAGGTTTCACTCAAAGTGATTTTTATAAAATATAAAACTTATAAATAAGTTTTGTTATAACATTTAAACCCTTAAAATTAAATAAGAAAATGAGATTATAACTTTTAAAAATTTTCAGAGATTAATAAATAATTTCTGAAAATAGTTTTAGTTAACAAAACAATTTTTATATTAATATTATGATATAATAATTATTTTTTAAAATCTAATTTGATTAAAAAAACTGATTTAAAAATATATGCGGGTGCCCAGGGTCGAACCTGGGTCGCCCGCACATATGTCGTGTGTGTTACCATTGGGCCAGGCCCCAAATCTGATTAAAAGTTTCCTGAATTGTTTAAAAACAATTAACGCTTAATTTCCCAAATTTCTTAAGAACCCTAATTCGATTGTGATCCAAATTGAACCACCAATCAAAGGTGTTAATGAAATCAAACATGGGGCTTTGATTCCCCATGTGAAAACGAGTGTATACATGGATTTGATTACCTGAATTGAGATGAAATCGATGGTAGTTAGAAGGAATGGGGTCGCGACTACTGGGTAATCAGATCAAGATGATGATGATGGTTTCAGTTCAATTGGGATTGTTCAAAGCTTCCACTGATAATGAAAATCAGAAGCCCCGGATCAATATGAAGCAATTATGTATTGAAGATGGATATCGACTAGTTCTCAAGTGCGATGAATGTGGTGTTGAATTCAAGTTGTATGCGGGTTTTGATTGCAATTGGAATCTAGAATGGTTTGTTCGGATTGCAACAACAGTTTTTCCTCGATTATATAGTCTCAATTTTTGTTGTTACATGATCAAAGAGTTAAGGCTTTGAATGGGGTTTGCGGTTTTGAGTGCAAAACCATAACTGCCTCATAATTTCAATTAAAACTGGTCTTGGGTTCGAAACAGACTCGCGAGGGATGAGAGACGGTTCAATCGAGTTAAAGTGGTCGTTTTGTGAGGATTTAACCTCGCTGGATTTTGGCCGGAAGGTTGTCAGAGAACAGGGAAGGGCCAACGGGGGTGGGGTTGGGTTTTAAACGAGATTTATAGTTTTGGTCCCTGTAGTTTAAAGAGTTATTATTTTAGGTAACAAACTTTTGAATTAAGTTTTAACGACTACCAAATTAACCCTGAACTTATAAAACCCAATTTTCTAATTAAATTATTGTTTTATTAACACTTTATAGACTTCATAAATGTAAATTGACTTGTATTTTAATTAAGTATCAAAATTAACCTTAAACTTTATAAACTTACATAACTTTATAATTTTTGTAGAATCTTTGAAATATAATTATTTATTTCTATATAATAAATAAAACTTCATAAATTTATAAAACTTTATTTTAAAAATTATAAATAACCTAATAAATGAGAATTGAATAAATCAATTGTCAATATTGGTTAAATTACACATTTAACGTATTTCATTCATTAAAATAAATAAAATAGTTTTAATAATGAATTTTCCATCGTATGAAAGTTAAAAATGGGTTCGGGTTTGGGTTTATAGTTTCAAAATATACGGATGTTATAGTCTCCCCTACTTTAGAAAATTTCGTCCCGAAATTTAATCACGAGAAGAGTGATTCAAAGACTTGAGGACACTTGGATTTTATTTCGCGTTATCTAGTGAACTCTTGTGAAAAACTTTATGAGTTTTGACTATCAGTGTTTAGCTACGCTTGAGTTTGTTTTGTTTCATACTTTGTGATTTCACGGGTTTCTTGACAAAGTGGAGAAACTCATCAATTTGATACATTTTAGACGGTACAAGAAAATAAGGAGATTTTGTAACACCCAGTTATTTATTTATTTTGAAGCCGACGAGTGAAGAAAAAAGAAATAAAGTCCAAAGTCGAGGGACCAAACTCGCCACCGAGAGAAACTCGAGTGTGGTGGTATTTAAAGGGAGAGGGCAGCCATAACCCTCTCCCCACACTCATTTTCAGCCAAACAAAAGAGGAGAAGAGAAGGTAGAAAAGAGGAAGAAAAGTTGGTTCGGGTTGGTTCGAGTGAGCAAAATCGTTAAGTAGCTAGTCCAATCGAAGCCCTTCTCATTGTGATCATTTGTGTGAGTTCTAGGACCCCACTTTTACTTGTTTTCAAACGATTTTGGGGCTCGAAAGCATGAAAAACCCATTTTTGTATGTGTGTGTATGACCCATTTGGGTGTGTTGCGTGTGATGCGTTTAGAGTTTGTTTTCCGGGCTTGTGTGTGCTTGTATGGTGTTGTGGTATGCATTCCTAAGGTCTAGGATGGTTGATTTAGGCTTAGAAGGGGTTTGGATGAGCTTGGAGGCCGAAAATGGCAGATTGGGCTCGGGATGAACTCCTTTCTACATCAGCTAGGGCTAGGCGACCGACTGGGGGCCATGCGGCCGACTGATGTGCGATTGAGGTTCATTCGCACGATTGAGGTTCATTCACACGATTGAGGGTTCATTCGCACGACTAAGGTTTCATTCGTACGATTGGGATTCCAGTCGTATAGGGAGTCATACGACTGAGGGTCCAGTCGCATAGGTGCTTAGTCGCATTAGTTCCAATCGCATGGGACTCATTCGCATTGAGTCCATTCGCATGAGGTCAGACGCATAGGTGCTCATTCGCATTAGTTCCATCCGCATGAGGACCATGCGCACGACTGGGTGTTCATTCGCATAGATTTTCATCCGCATGAGTCCAATCGCATGATGTTCAGTCGCCTGGAGGCCATGCGACTGAAGGGTGTCCATACGCCCGAATAGGGTTGTTGCACCCGAGGAGAAGCTTAGTTCAACTTCTAACTTTCGGAGGAAAGTGCAGTGCAAGCATTGACGTAGAAGTTCTCGTAAGTTCATGTACGATGACTATAGAGGCCTTAGAGGTTATGTTGGGCATGACGATGATGTTGCATGTTTATGCATGATGTTATGTATGTATGATGTTGCCCTGCATGATGTTGATGACTGTGTATGCTATGTTCCTTGTTATGATGTATGTTTATCTTTCTTGTGGCTTTACGTGTCATGTTAATAAACAAAATGAAGTATTATGTAACGTAAAGTGAAAGATAAAGAAAAGAGGAACATGAAGTAAGAATGCATGCATTAATGAGTAATGAAAGTAAAGAAAGTCTTGCAAGCATGGTATGCGAATCGGGGTCTTTCTTTGTGATTGACCATTTGTATAGAACTATTGCTGCATACCTTAGGTACTGTGACCACGAGGTGCGATGCACCGTTATAGAAGGTCTATGATAGGCCTAGGTTCAGAACCATGAACAGAAAGGTATTGCTTATGGCAATGGTATACCTATACTCATACCTTAGGTACTGTGACCATGAGGTGCGGTGCACCGTTATAGAAGGTCTATGATAGGCCTAGGTCCAGAACCATGAACAGAAAGGTATTGCATAGTACACCTAAACTTTACCTTAGGTGCTGTGGCCATGAGGTGCGGTGCAACGTTATAGAAGGTCTATGATAGGCCTAGGTCCAGTACCATGAACAGAAGGGTAAGGTTTATGGTTGATGGAAAGAAAAAGTTGTAATGATAAAAGAATGTAAAAGTTAAAGTATGAATGAATGATGAAGATAATAATGATATTATCTGTGTATACGTATGATGTATGATCGCATGTGGAAAGGAAAGGTTTTAATGAAAGTAAAGTATGTTTTATTATAAAACTAGAACTCACTCAGCAACGCTGACTTTTTATGTGTTTCCAGTTGGAAGGTAATGATTGCTGAGGATGGCATTGCGAGGCTACTCGACTCTTTTAGGATGACATCCATTTATAACGCTTTTAGGATGTAATGCAAACTTGTATTTTGTAATTGGATAATGATGTATTATTTGGCAAAAGCTATTATATTGAAATGGAAGGAAGTTTTAAATGTTTCCGCTGCAATAATTTAGGAAAGTTAAATGTAATTATTTGTTTTATGTGCGATGAATGACCAACTGTAGGCGTCCTGGGAATGGGGCCTTACAAGTTGGTATCAGAGCCAAAGTTTAAGTGAAACGGGTAAATTTTCAAAATAAACCTTAACTTAAACTGAAAATGGGATGGAATGGGAATGGGATGCCAATCTGAGTAGCTGCGTGCCATCAGGTATTTTTTTAATGATAACTGGTATTATGTGCGCATGTTAGGTGGTTTATGTGTTGTATGTAGATTTAGATACTAATGTAGTCGGGGTAGGTAATGCTCGGGGTATGAAGAGTAAAGTAAGTGGCTAATCACAACTGGCCATTGTAATTAGGGACTTACTATACTTGACATGAACTGAGATGTTCCGTTGAATGACCGTGTTGGTGTTTGAATCTTTCAGTGTGATAGAGAATGGCTGGTGGTAGATCTTCTAAAGCTTCTAGGGGTGAAGGCCGTGGTGGGCCTGATGCTGAACCGCGACCCAAAAGAGGAAGGCCTAGAGTTGAAAAGGTGGTTCCTGAAGAACCTGAGACCCCTCATCCGGAGGCTGGGGATGAGAGTGCTAACTTGAGGGCCTCGGTAAAGGAGGCTGTTGTTGAAGAAGTGCATCAGGTCATGCAGACAATCTTACCGTCTGTGGTGACCGAAGTTATCAAGGCAGTAAAGGAAGGAGAAAGAAAGGAGAGAAACAGGGCCTCAGGGGAACGAGAGCAACCAGAGCCTGAAACAATTTTCTCCGATAATGAAGAAGAGGAGGACGATGAGCCTGTGCAAAAGGTGAGGCTGTAACTACGGGGCGTTTATGAGATGCAAGCCCCCTACTTTCGATGGAAACGACACTGCTGCTGCTGCTCACCGTTGGGTGAGGGAAATGGAGGCTGTTCTCGACATCAGCAAGTGTCGGGAAGATCAGAAGGTGAAGTTTGCCACTCATTCATTTGTGGACTCGGCTCTGTGCTGGTGGGACAACATTGTCCAAGCCGAGGATAACCGGGCGATAGGAAGGATGAGGTGGGAGGAGTTGAAGAAGATGGTGATCGAGGAGTTCTGTCCTCAAAGGGAGATGGATAAGATCTAGAGAGAGTTCCTGCAACTGGAGGCGGGGACCATGACACACCAGCAGTACACCACCAGATTCAACGAAATGGCACGGCTGGTGCCGGATCTAGTGACGCCTCTGTCCCGAAAGATCAAGAGGTACGTTCAGGGTTTGCCAGTGGATGTTCGCAGGCATATGATCGCCGCCCGGCCAGGCACGTTTAGGTCGGCGGTTGATTTGGCAGGGAGACTTTATGATGAGCGAGAGGTGGTGGTGACTGAAGCGAACAAGAGGGGTGGTGGTGATCGGAACGGGAACGGAAAAAGGTTTGGTCGGGGTGATGCCTCGACGGGTAACAAAAAGGCACGGGTAGATGACCGCCGTGTGGCCACATCGGGAGCATGTGGGGGAATGTAGGCTAGGTTTGAGTGTGTGCTTCAAGTGTGGGAAGGTAGGGCATATGGCAAGGGATTGCCGTGCGGGCAGGTGTTACAACTGTGGTGATGAGGGTCACATAAGTAAGGATTGTAAGAAGCCGAGGGCTGAGGGTTCCGGAGTGAAGAGGACGGGGAATGAAGGATCGAGGGCGAGTGCCAGGGTATTCACCATGACACAGGAGGAGGCTAGGACGGACCCTGACGTTGTGTCCGGTACGTTTCTAGTGAACCAAACTTTAGCTTCTGTGTTATTTGATTCGGGTGCTAGTAAAAGTTTTATTTGCTGCTTTCTGTGCTAAGCTGCCTGTTAGTAGTAGACGTGTTGAAGCGCCCTTTGATGTAGAAACTACCATAGGTAAGTCTACCAGGTAATGATTGCTGAGGATGGCAATGCGAGGCTACTCGGCTCTTTTGGGATGGCATCCATTTATAACGCTTTTGGGATGTAATGCAAACTTGTATTTTGTAATTGGATAATTATGTATTATTTGGCAAAAGCTATTATATTGAAATGGAAGGAAGTTTTAAATGTTTTCGCTGCAATAATTTACGAAAGTTAAATGTAATTATTTGTTTTATGTGCGATGAATGACCAACTGTAGGCATCCCGGGAACGGGGCCTTACAGATTTTATCATGAGTGAAGCAGAAGGCACAAGATCAATACGAGTCTCGACTCGATGAACATGATAAATATGTTTAAGACACTTTTAGAGGAAAAAAAAGAATCCAGATTAGCTTCTCAAAGCAAACAACTTCAGCATGGTTCTTAGATAACTAGTTCGTGCTTACTATGACATCGAGATTTCCAAGTGTGTTAGTGTAGAATCAATAGGAGATTATGCGTGTTAAGATTAATGATATAGTTTGGAATAAGAGAATCAATTGTAATGGGTTTTCAGAACAAGAGCGGTTTTCATAGGAAGTCATTCAAAAAGATTAATAAGAAATCTTATGAGAATTGAATAATAAGTTTTAAATTTTAAAAAACAAAACCAATGATAAGATGATTCAAAATAATAACAAGATGTTTCGAGTGTGAATTTTCAGTTCGCAAACCAAAGCGAAT
This sequence comes from Flaveria ramosissima, assembly GCA_025215565.1. NCBI lineage: Eukaryota > Viridiplantae > Streptophyta > Magnoliopsida > Asterales > Asteraceae > Flaveria > Flaveria ramosissima. The sequence goes on along the minus strand of CM046044.1, from coordinate 5,745,163 downwards.
ACATTGACTTATCAAAGTATTAGGTCAACCATAAGCTTAATGAAAACATGCGTACCTATAAGTGGACACTCACCCTAAGGGTTCCCAGATAAGGTAAATGGATCCATCGGTTGATTTGGATTTATATGAATACCTCGAGATACGGGATTTATATGAACACCTCGAGATACAGGAATCACACTATTCCAGCATTTCATGTTTCAGTTATGGGACATAGACTTTGACGGGATTTGAAAACCATTAATAACAATTCAAAACTCAAAATTTGAAGGCCATTTGATTTAGGCACACAATGCCTTAGAATATGATTTGAGAATCGTGTGTGCATTGATTGAAATCAAGGATATAAGAATAATCACATAAGGCATATAATCACATAATCATGTTTAATCATATACGGCACATAAAATCTTATCTAAGCATAATAAGTTCATGAGAGGACTCATGTGTATGGTTCTTAGTTATAATCTCGGTCATTCCATTTCTAATAACCTAATTCCCTATAACCATGACTCTGATACCAATCTGTCACACCCTAACCTTAACGGGGGAAACGTTGAGATGTAAGGGTTAAGATTGTTCAAAGTCACACAACGCTACCTCCAAGTGTAATTATTATTAAACATAAAGATTATATTTTAACATTACATTCATAAAATCTCAAACAAAGAATCATCACATAAATCAACTTTAAACGTCCAAATTAAAAGTGAATTCTTTATTAATTCTAGGTCCAATCCTAGATGAATTCAAATCTTCAAGATCATCAATTAAGCTTGAGCATTTCCTGAAAGGGCAACACATGATGTTGGTGAGTTTCCATGAATTTGGACATACATATATAAACAACTTTTAAGAGGCAATTCAAGTCATAGGTTAAGAAATAATGCAAGAATATATAGATAGCATAATGATACAATCAAACCTTGACAAAAGTATGGCCACAATAACATATACGATTAGCTAAGTGTACTTGGTTCCCATGATGAACAAGAATACGTCATCAGGAGCCGGCAATAACCTCGGCTTTAACATCAAATAGGCTTGTCAAGCCCATAGATCTATGACGTCACTAGGCTAACAATAGTAAATGATTGTTTTTATAAGATAACTATCATATAATGGTTACAATTATCTCAAATAACAATGACAAAATTTATAAGATGAATTGCACATGCATTACAAGTATTAAGATATTTTATAAGTGTGCATTTATACGGTTAACATTCTTCACCCTAAAAGATGTGAAATAAAAATAAAAACGGGGTATGGAAACTCATTTGGTAATTGTAATCGATTTGAAAATGATAGAATGCTAGACTTGACACCAAATATATCTCACGATTCAACCTAAGGTTTGGTGTCTTAGGATTAGAATAATGATATGATTAAATACTATATATGAATTAGGGTTACAATTTGCGATTTGGGATCTTAATAATTAGTTTGAATAAATCACTAGTGAATTTTTAATAATTAAATATTATTTAATTTATAATTGATTAAATAAAGGTTGAATATTAAGGTGTGAAAAAGAAATAATTAATTTAATAATTAATTAAATAATGACTTGATCAAAATAATCAATTGAATAATTAAATAGTATGATGATTTATTAAATATTTATTTGAAACAATTTAAAATAATTTAGGTTTGACTTAAAGTGATTTTTATAAAATATAAAACTTATAAATAAGTTTTGTTATAACATTTAAACCCTTAAAATCAAATAAGAAAATGAGATTATAACTTTTAAACATTTTCAGAGATAAATAAATAATTTCTGAAATAATTTTAATTAACAAAACAATTTTTATATTAATATTATGATATAATAATAATTTTTGAAATCTAATTTTGATTAGAAAACTAATTCAAAAATATATGTTGGTCGCCCGTACATATGCCGTGTGTGTTACTATTGGGCCAAGGCCCCAATCTAATTAAAACTTTCTTGAATTGTTTAAAAACAATTAACGCTTAATTTCCCAAATTTGTTAAGAACCCTAATTCGATTGTGATCCAAATTAAACTACCAATCATGGTGTTAATGAAATCAAACATGGGGCTTTGATTCCCCATGTGAAAACGAGTGTATACATGGATTTAATTACCTGAATTGAGATGAAATCGATGGTAGTTAGAAGGAATGGGGTCGCGACTGCTGGGTAATCAGATCGAGATGGCAATGATGGTTTCAGTTCAACTGGGATTGTTCAAAGCTTCCACTGACAATGAAAATCAGAAGCCCCGGATCAATATGAAGCAATATGTCTTGAAGATGGATGTCGACTAGTTCTCAGGTGCGATGAATATGGTGTTAAATTCGAGTTGTGTGCGGGTTTCGATTGCAATTGGAATCTAGAATAGTTTGTTTGGATTGCAACAACCGTTTTTCCTTGATTATATAGTCTCGATTTTTGCTGTTACATGATCAATGAGTTAAGGCTTTGAACGGGGGTTGCGGTTTCGAGTGCACAACCATAACCGCCTAATTATTTCATTTAAACTTGTCTTGGGTTCGAAACAGACTCGTGAGGGATGAGAGACGGTTCAATCGAGTTAAAGTGGTCGAATTGTGAGGATTTAACCTCGCCGGATTTTGGCCGAAAGGTTGTCGGAGAATAGGGAAGGGCCGATGGGGTGGGGTTGGTTTTAAAAACGAGATTTTAGTATTTTGGTCCCTGTAGTTTAAAGAGTTAGTTTTTTTCAATTGTATCCAGCTGGCTTTCAAAGTATGGCCGGCTGTAGGTTGTAGTATAAGTATTTCAAGTTCTTGTATCTTTTCCTTTATGCTTTGTAACACTTGTAAAAGAACTTGAGAAAGCAATATACTGCCTCCTTGAAACCCATATTCTCTTGTTCTGTCTCTTTGCTTTACTTGTGTTCTTTGTATCACTTTGGTTACCCAGTTCACTGTTTGATTAGAGCTTAGTTATTCTCCTCATTGTGTTGTTGTGTTGTAATTGTGGTTAAGCCCTTAAACGATCCTGCAATTGGTATCAGAGCTTTCCAGGCTCTTGATATAAGATCTAACCATCTTAGATCCCTCACACACACAAAACTAAACTCTTCAAATGGCTGCCATCTCTAAGACTGATATGGAGACTGGAACCATGAACAAATCCCCACTGATCACTCTTGATGATTTTGACACCTGGTGCATGAGGATGGAAGGCTTCATCAGGTCTCTTGATTCAAGAATGTGGGAATCTGTTGAGAATAGACCTTTCATACCCAGCACCCCCTCTGCTACTGGTGCTGGTATGATTCCTAAAGATGTGGCCAACTACTCAGATGAAGATAGAAAAGAGTAGAGATTGACATAAAGGCCATGACTGCTCTTCAACTGCTCTCAAAACTCTGTATCAGAGGTTCAAGAAGTGCAAGACAGCCAAACAGCTGTGGGATGCACTGAAGCTGATGTATGAAGGCTCCTCTGAAGCCAAGGAGAACAAGAAAGATCTTCTGAAGCAGCAGTTTGAAAATTTCACCTTCAAAGCAGGTGAGACCATGACTCAACAATACTTCAGGTATGTTGAGATTGTGGATACCCTAGTGGATGGAGGAGTTCCTCTTGAGAACAGGGACATTGTAAGGAAGTTCATGTCCTCACTTCCTAGGCAATGGACACACTATTGTGTGGTGATCAAGAGGACTGAGAACCTTAAGACTCTTACTCTTACAGAGTTGTATGGAATTCTCAGTGGATACCAGATGGAGATGAACATGCAGGGTTCATCTGGCAACTCCAACAATCAAATGGGTTCAGCCCTTCATGTAGTTGAAAGGGACAGCATAGAACCTCAGCATCATCTCTTATGCTACCCTGACAACTCACAAAAGGGTCCTTTCATCACCTTCCCGAGACACCAAGGGAGAACTTTACTCAAGGAAGCCCATTCCAAGAGACAAGTTCTTCTCAAGCCTTTGTGTCTGCAGATGAAAGCTGTGGGAATTATCTCTTCACTCTTGAAGACCTGGACTGTATCCATCCAGATGACCTGGAATACATGGAGATAGTTCAGCATGGCTCTCCTCACTCACAGAGCCAAGAAGTTCTACAAGAGGACAGGAAGAAGATTTCCAAGCAATGCTACCAGCAGTAAGTTTGGGCTGGATAAAAGCAAAGTTAAGTGTTACAACTGTAACCTTATGGGTCACTTTGCCAGGGAGTGTAAGGCACCTAAAGCAAATGGGGGCCAACACAACCCAGACCAAACTTTACTGACAAAGCTCCTCAAGCTGAGAAGACAAAGCAACATGCTGCTGTTGCTGTTGAAGAAGGAGGCTTTGACTGGAGTTTTCAGGTGGAGGATGCTTCTCCAAACCAAGCACTGATGGCTGACCATGATGAAGCCAAGGTATTGGAACATCTTTGCTCCCCTGAATGCATTGCTAAAGTAAATAGATACAGGTCCTATAACCTAGAGATGAGATCTGATCTTGAGTCATTAACATATTAAAATCTGATTTAGAAAGTCTGAAAATGATTACAAGTTGAAGATAGAAGACTTGGAGAAAACCATTTCAGTACTAAAACATGAACATACAGATTTCAGAACTCAGATCCAAGATCTCATCACTAAGTTAACTGAGTGCCAGGCTGAGCTTGTGATCAGCAAAGCCAAGGCAGAGAAGAGTGTTCTTGAAAAAGACCTTCAAGAACATGATATCCTCATCCCTGCACAACAAGGTTTGTTATCAAAATAGACAGGGACTAGGATCAAATGAGATAGCTCCTCCACACACAATCTTGTCTGTAAGATCTCCTAGGTGTGGAACTTGTGAAGATGAGCTTCCTCTCATAGATCCTGTAAGTGAGGATGATGAAGAAGTGATAGTGAAGAATTCCTCTGAGAAGAGTGAAGAAGAGGATTCTTCCAAGGGCCACTATCCTTCTGAGGAGAAGAAATCAACTGTGATGACCAAGTCCAAAAGAAAGAACTTGATCAGAAAGAGCAAAAGAAAGGCAAAGAAGGCTCAAGAAATCAAGGCTACTTTTGATGCTAAGCAGAAACAAGTTTTTATCTCTGCAGGTTTCAAAGTAGTAAGGACTGAAGACATCAACCAAGACTCCTTAGCTAAGAGTCATGGTTCTTGTTCAAATCATCCCAGTGTTAAGGAGAAGACTGAGCTGCTGTGTACCACTGCTACACAGCCTGGACCATCAAACTCCAAGAACAGTTCACAGCCCAAAGGAACTGTCTCAGCATCTACCAAGATGAAGATGGAGAAGGGATGTGACCAAAGTCAGTCTTGCTCTCAAAGGGAGACTTCTTTGAAGAAGAAAATGTTATGTGTTATGGTGTGAAAGTACTTCTCATTGCTAAGGATTGCCCATACAATCCTAAAAGTACTGTCCACATGACTAAAACAAAGACTTCAAAAAGTCTCAAGAAGTCTCAAGCTTCGGAAGGAAAGTCTGTTTCCTTCGGAAGCTCCAAATCAAAGAAGGAGGTAAGAGGAAATTACCTTCGGAGCAAAGTTGGTCTCGGAAGAAAGGAGTTCTTCCGAAGCACTAAAGTCTGCTGCAGTGACTGTAGACTCTTCCGAAGGATCAGTCATCAAAACTTATGAAGTTCCAAAAGCTTCTAAGGTTTTGAAGGTCAAGTCCAAGACTCCAAAGGTGGTATGGAAGTCTAAGAAGACCAAATGACTGAGGTTTCTCCATCAACAACAGCTGAAGATCCCCATAGTACAACCATAGGATCTATTACTGTTGCATTACCTTCTATTACTGTTAATGAGCCCAAGACAAGTAAGGCTTGGGTTTCCAAATGTAACTAATCATCTTCTATGTGCAGGAAAGCTCAAGACCAACAGGAATGTCCTGGTAATTGACAGTGGCTGTTCCAGGCACATGACAGGCAATAGGTCTCTACTCCATAATTTGAGAGAATTGATGGAGGACCAGTTGCTTTTGGAGGAGATGAAGGTGGTTACATTTCTGGAAGGGGCAAGGTCACAAATGGTAAGCTCAGCATTGAGAAGGTAAACTTTGTCAAGGAGCTTGGGTACAATCTTCTGAGTGTATCCCAATTTTGTGATCAGAGTCATAACATGCTCTTTACTGAGCATGAGTGCATTGTTTCTTAAACCTGGTGTGGTCATTCCTCATGAGCATATCCTGCTCAGAGCCCCCAGGAAGGGAACATGTACAAGATGGATTTGCAAGAAACATCTCCCTCAGGAGAAGTTTCATGCTTTCTATCTAAAGCAAATAGTGATGAGTCTTTCCTATGGCATAAAAAATGTGCCATGTAAACTTTAAGAACATGAATAATTAATTAAACATGATCTGGTAACTGGAATGCCAAAGAAAGAGTTTACTAGTGATGATCATTGTGTGGCATGCCTGAAAGGGAAGCAACACAAGTATCTCACAAGCCTAAGGAAAAGAACTCCATCACTACTCCCCTACACTTGTTACTATGGATCTCTTTGGCCCCACCAGTGTAATGAGTTTAGGAAGGACCTCTTACTGTCTGGTGATCACAGATGATTTTACAAGATTCACTGGGTCTTCTTTTCCTTAGAACTAAGGATGAAACCCTGAGATTCTGAAGAATTTCATCTTAAAAGTTGAGAATCATGTGATCACAAGGTCAAAACCATAAATGTGATCAAGGAACTGAATTCAAGAACCAATCCTTGATGCATTTTGTGATGAAAGGTATTACAAGACAATATTTGCTCCCAGGACTCCTCAGCAAAAGGAGTTGCTGAAAGGAGAAACAGTACACTTATTGAAGCTGCAAGAACTATGTTGTCTGACTCTAAACTGCCTATCACCTTCTGGGCAGAGGCTCAATACTGCTTGCTATGATGCAGACAAAACATAGTTGCTTGCTATGGCTAGTTAGTATTACACAATGGTAAGACTCCTTATGAACTTTGGCACAAGAGGAAACCTTTCATTGGTTTTTCTCAGGTCATTGGGATGTCCCTGCACCATCTTGAACTACAAAAGGATCAAATTGCCAGAGTTGCTGAGAAATCAGATGATGGACATTTCATTGGATACTCTTCTCAAGCTAAGCTTATAGAGTATACAATCTCAGAACTAGAATTGTTGAGGAGTCAGCCATGTGACTTTTAATGAGCACACTCCCGTGTGTGGCTGGTTCTGGTCCGGATTGGCTGTTTGATCTTGATTTAGTTACCAACTGTTTTAACAAATCTTGTGAGCATGTTTCAGGATCTGCAGAAAATCTAAATACAGGTGATCCTGATCCAAGATTTGAGCTAGGAAGACCTTCAACTCATACATCTTCAGCTCCAGTTGGAACTACTTCAGCAAATGAGGTTTCTATCAGCACAACAATGACAAATTCAGCTGATACATCTGGCATGCCTTCAAATTCCAGCTCAGAGGCCTCTCAACCAGATAAAGATACCTCACTTGTAGAAGACAACAATGGTGATGGTGATAGTGATCAGGAATTTCTTGATGCTAATAACCACACCATAGATGACAACATCAATGTCTCACACTCATTGGATCAAGTTAATCTTGATAAGTGTGATAATGTGGAGGGTGAATCTTCAGAGACCAGATTTAAATTTCTCAAATTTAGATCTTTCTCAGCAAAACTTGCTGTGATCCCTCAGCTAAGGATCCACAAGTCTCACCCACCACAAAAACATCATTGGAGATGTTGTCACAGGGGTAAGAACAAGAGGACAAACCCATGAAGCAAATGTTTGTCTTCACTCTTGTTTCTTATCTCAGATAGAGCCCAAGAAAGTTGATGAAGCTCTAAAGGATGGAAGTTGGGTTGAAGCTATGCAACAAGAGCTGCTTCAATTCAAAAGGCAGAAAGTTTGGAACCTTTGTCCTCTTCCTCATGGGAAGACTACCATTGGAACCAAATGGGTTTTTAGAAACAAGAAGGATGATAGGGGAATCATCATCAAGAACAAGGCAAGACTAGTTGTTCAAGGATACACACAAGAAGAAGGGATTGACTACACTGATGTCTTTGCTCCTGTAGCAAGACTAGAAGCTGTTAGGATATTCCTGGCATTTGCTGCATCCAAGAACTTCAAGGTCTACCAACTTGATGTAAAGTGTGCTTTCTTATATGGAGTGATTGATGAGGAGGTTTATGTCAAACAGCCACCTGGTTTTGTAGACCCTGATCATCCTGATTATGTCTGCAAGCTTGACAAAGCTCTTTATGGGCTGCATCAGGCACCCAGGAAGTGGTATGAGACACTATCTAAGTATCTCTGCAAGCATGGATACAGAAGAGGTACTATAGATGGAACCTCTTCATCAAAGGACAGGGAAATGACTTATTGCTGGTTCAAGTATATGTTGATGACATCATCTTTGGTTCAACTAATCCAAAGCTCTGCAAAGACTTTGAGAAGCTGATGAAGACAGATTTGAGATGAGTTCAATGGGAGAACTCAACTTCTTTCTGGGAATTCAAGTGAAGCAGTTGAAGATGGCATCTTCATAAGTCAGTCAAAGTATGTTCAAGACATACTCAAGAGGTTCAATATGACTGATTGTAAGATTGCTAAGACACCCATAGCCAGAAACCACTCCCTTGGTCCAGATCTTGAGGGGGAGTGTGTAGATGAGCACTTATACAGGGCTATGATTGGGTCTCTTATGTATCTTACAGCTAGCAGGCCTGATATCATGTTTGCTACATGTATTTGTGCAAGATATCAAGCCAACCCTAAGATGTCTCACTTAATCACTGTGAAAAGGATTTTAAGATACCTCAAAGGTGCTTCAACACTTGGTCTATGGTATCCAAAGAATCCAAATTTCAATCTGTATGCCTATACAGATAGTGATTATGGTGGTTGCAATATGACTGCAAAGTCTACATCTGGGGGATGTCAATTCCTTGGTGGAAGGGTGGTCTCATGGCAATGCAAGAAACAATCCTGTGTGTCTGCATCAACTGCTGAGGCTGAATACATTGCTGCTGCAAGCTGCTGTGCTCAAGTGCTTTGGATTCAAAATCAGATGCTGGACTATGGATTTAACTTCAAAGAGACTCCTATCCACATAGACAACAATAGTGCTATCTCTATCACTGAGAACCCTGTGCAGCACTCAAGGACCAAACACATCAACATCAGGTATCATTTAATAAGAGATAACTATGAAAAAGGATTAATTAAACTAGTCAAAGTTCATACAGATGAACAATATGCTGATCTGTTCACCAAGCTTTTGATGAACAGAGATTTAAGTATCTGATATCAGCTATTGGGATGATTAACTTTGAGTAGACTTTTTATTAAAACTAATTCTAATTATTTCTTCTTAAAATATGTGTGTCCTAAGTTGTCTAGTTCATCACTTTCATAAGCTCATGTTTTCTTTGGATGTAAAATTCTTTTTGAAGACTTTCCTTAGATTCTTGAAAATTTCTGATACTTCGGAAGATAAGATTTTATCTTCGGAAGAAAAACATGTCTTTAAAATAAATAACTGTCTAAGAGATTTTACCTTCGGAAGAAGTAAAGATTCATCTTCCGAAGCTTAAAATTCTTATCTCAGACACTTATCTATTTTCAAGAACCTTTTCCTTCCGAAGCAAAATTAACCTTCGGAAGCTTTGTTTATTTCATACAAAGCATTCAAGGGTTTATTTCTCTTCCGAAGCATAAATTATCAAGACTCTCAGGAAAATCTTCCGAAGCCATTTTAGCTTCGGAAGCTTTTTAAATCAAAACTTCCGAAGACAAATAAACTTCGGAAGCTTTTCGAATTCCAAGAAAACTACTTTTTGAGCAAAAGTAAACTACTTTTTCAGAGGTGGGACCGACTTTCGGATTTCAAAGTTTATCCTCTTTCATTAACTTTGGTTCAAATCCCTTTTCATATAAATACCCAACGGTTCCCCCTCTTTCCCACTATCTTCCTCAATTCTACTGTTTCTCTAACCTAATTCTCTAAACCGCCTTTGCTTTCTACCTTTCTTCACCCTTAAGCTTCTGAAATGGCCAACCTTAACCGCAGAAACAACCCTGATTTCTCCATGCAACTACACAGGCAACATAATCAAGTTGCTCTGTTAAGCTCTGAGAAAGATGCAAGTTTCTCAGAGATTTGCCAATTCTTGACTCTGTCAAACTACTTCACCTCCCTGACCATTGATCCTCCTCTATATGAGGATCAGTTGCTTGAATTCTGGAAGACCTGCCAAGAGGTCATTATGGATGGGGAGAAGGCACTGTCTGCCACAGTGCAAGGGAGGACAGTCTTCATCACTCCGGCCATCATTAACCAACATCTACAGCTGGATGATGAAGAAGGTGAGGTGTCCTTCCCAAAAGAAGCTGTAATCATTCTTTTGAGCAGATGGGCTATGAGGGAGATTTCTCTGTAAAGACCTTTAGGAAAGGGAAGGTCTCATCCCAATGGAAATTCCTGCTCCATGTGGTTATCCACAGCTTGTCAAACAAGCATGGTGGATGGGACCAGATTCCTGAGGATCTCTCCTTCATAGTTCATGGAATGGTTCAAGGGGTCAAGTTCAGGTATTCACAATTTGTTTATACTAATTTACTTGCAAACTTAGACTCCTTAGAGTATTACATGTTTCCTAGATATGTTCAACACATTCTCAACTGTGAACTGGGCTCACAGTTGAGGGAAACAGGTAATATTCTTAAATTGGGACAGATGAAGCCCGGCATCTTTAAAATAATGAAGAAGCCAACTGTAGGCTTCTCTGGGGTAGAAACAGCCCTAGTCCCAAAAATGTTAGAGCTCATTGCTCAAGGTGACAACCTAGCAACACAAGCTAGTGTTGAACCCACACCTCTTTTGTCCCTACCATTAAAAAGACCAGAAATCACCCTCACCTACCAAAGAAAATCCAAACGAACCCCTGCTCAGACTATTGAGTCTGTGCAGGCCCCCAAATACTCAACCTTACAGGAAGAAGTGGACACTAGAGCTCCCACTTCTCCTGAGGAGCAAACCACTCCCATTGTTTCACCTATCAGGGCTGAGGTTCCTCAAGCTCACCCTGATGAGCTCAATAGCCCAACAACCTTAAGCCTTCACTCTGAGTCTCAACACTCAAGTGGACAACCTTCAGGGGACAGCTACCATCCCCAGCCTTTGGATCTCAACCAACCAATTCCCAACCTATCCTTTTACACTGATGAAGACTTAGGATTCAGTGAGTACCATGAGTCTCTCTTCTCCTCCCCTACTCAAAGAGAGATGAGTACCTCTGACTCTCCTCAGTCTATCCCCCATCAGTCACCTGTTACTGAGGTGGACACTTCTGAACCTGTTCAGGATGTCCATATGGAAGAGGCTCTCACTTTTGAAAGTGATTACATCATTAAGACCTCAACCATGGCAACTCAGCCCATTGGCATCTCAACTGAGGCTGCCAGTGAGCAGAGGAAAACCAGCAGCCAAGAAACTCAAGCTGGTGGTGAGAGAGAGGACTTTGGTCCAATCATCTCATCCCCCAATGAATCTTCTGATGAAGATGAGGGGAATTTGAGACTAAAGGTGCAAAAACTGTCAAAAACATGCACCTACTTAGTCTCTAAGGTTAGTCACTTGGAATCTCAGGTGACTACCCTGCAAAACAGGGTCAATGATCAGCAACTCCAGATTTCATATCTGCAGGAAAAACTAGCTGGGAGACCTTTAAGGAGAGCTCAACCAGGAACACAAGAACCTGTGGAAGTGATTGACTTATCCTCCAGCTCACCTATGCAAGTGGGTGATGCTACCAAAAAGGGGGAGAAAGTTGTTACAACCACAGAACCTGGGAGTTCTTCAGAGAGAATGGACATAGAGGACTCACCATCCTCACTTGCTGTTGTGCATTCTCAGCAACTTCCTCAAGTTCACATTAATGTGGACTCTATAGACTCTCTCATCAGGAGTCTCTTTGAGGAAGGCATACCAAGGGCTGTCTCATCTCCACCACTGGGAACTAGCAATCAAATCATAAGGTGGAGGTATGATGATGACAGAAGAGCCCTCATACTTCAAAGAGTTCAAGGCCAACAAGAAGTTTTTCAATTCCAAAGCCTGAGCTTTTATGAAAGACTGGATTTAGTCAACCTGCCACTTGTCAATCCAAGCAATTCAAGACAAGCTGACAGGCTGGCTCAAAGAATCCAAGACAGGATCATGGCAGAGTTCTCTCTAAGAAGGAGACTTAGGGAATCAGGCAATGTCATCGGTCAACTGGATGTTGAGGTGGACCCTAAGATTAGTTTCATAGGGGAAACCTTGACTGAAGGCCCAGTGACAGAACCTGAGACCCCTGTCTCATCATCAACAACTGCTGCTGAGGTCCAAACTCCATCTGAGACACCTGCTGGTGAAGGTGTTTCTCAGCCTCTCTCTGGCCAGAGCATGGAAGCTACTCCAAGCAATGAAGGCCAAGCTTCAATCCACCCTGAGTCACAAAGGTCTGTTGGTGACAAAGGGAAAAGGATAATGACTCCTGAGGAAATTGAGGAGGAAGAGAGAGAGAGGAAAAGGAGACTAAGGGGAGAAAGTTCCACTGGGTCATCTAGCTTCATGCAAGCTGCAATCAGGGCTGCCCCCAGACCAAATACTCATGATGATGAGTTAAGGGCAGTCAGGATTACCTACTTACAGACCAGGAACTATGACATTGATGAGATCATCTCCCTCCCCTTAGAAGAACTAAATGAACTGGCTGACAGAGAAGTGTCAAGAGAGTTGAAGGAGAAAGAGGATGCAATGATACTTCTCCAACTCAAAGAGGAGAAGAGACAGAAAAGACTTTACAAGCATGCTCCTACTCTCTCACCAGTTCAAGAAAGTCCTGCACAGGAAGATGTGGCTCCACAAGAACCTCAGGTAGATAAAGAGGAAGATAGGATCAGGATGATCAACTACCTGAGTGCCACAGGCTTCTATCAGGCAGATGCACTTCTCCCTTTGTCCTATGACTTCATTGAGTTCGAGTACTTAAAGCAACTTGAGCTTGAGTTAGTCAAGGAAAGAAAGACAACCAAAAGGAAACTAAGGGAAGAAGCTGCAAAGTCAAGGGCCACCATTCAAAAGAATGCAAAGAAGTCTGCTGACAGACAAAGAATGGTGAGCTTCTTGAAGCTGTATGGATTCTCCGGAAGGAGACTTGGCCCCATGTCTCTATCCACTATGGATGAGCATATTAGGGTGATCAAGCAGAAGATTAAGAGTGGAGAACTTATTGACTTGCACTCTCTTCCAAGTCAAGTCCCACCTGAAGTGGAGGTCAAGTTTGAGCAACCAGAGACACCTCAACCAGCACCTCCAGCTGAGCCCCAGCAAGCTTCATCTTCTGATCCTAGGCAGGGTCAAACTCCCTCTCCTTCTGAACCTGTGAGGGAGGAACACCCAACTGAGAAAGACACTGATGATCAACATGGTGCTGCAGACCAGTCTTCTCAGTTAAAGACAACCAAGAGGAAGAAGAGGATGGCTTCTAAACCAAAGACAAAGAAGAAGAAGCCAAAGTCATCTACCTCTGCACCTCAGGCTGAATCAGATCAACCTGAGGAAGTGCATGATGAGGCAGCCCAATCAACTCCTATTCAAGTGGCTCCTCTAACTAGTGAGACACCCATCTTGTCCTGGACATACTCTACCAATCCAGAGAGATGGACTGTTATCAGAGATCAAGGTGTTGAGAATGTCTACTCATGGCAAGACATAATCAACTTACCTCTGCATGATCTCTTTGAGATGAGAAGATACTATGAAAGTCTTGATGATCCTGACCATCTCATGAAGAAAGGAATGGTCCTGATTGTACTGAAGACTACCAACATTTGAAGATCTTGCAAGTGTTTTGGTAGCATCAGCCTAGGGGGAGTTTGTAAGGATTCCTGAAGTCTGATGCAACCCAAAACAGCCCAAGTGTCTCAGCAACATGCACTAAGTACTGAAGTGAAGAATGCTTCGGAAGTTTTACACAAAGCATTAGAAAATACTCTAAGTGTAAAATCTTCCGAAGCCAAGACCAATATCTTCCGAAGCCAAACATGAAGTCTTCCGAAGCTTCAGAGACAAAGTCTTCCGAAGCCTCATCCTATGAAGACAGATTTCTTCCGAAGACTTTTAGTACACATGCTTTATCTGATGTACTGTTCCATAAAGCACCTTTTCCGCTGCATCTCTGTAAAGTCACCAACTTACATGAGTTGGTGAAAAGGGCCTTGCTTTTGGTAACTGTACATTGAGGTCTTGAGTATTCAACTTTCCACTTTATGTACTTTATCCTTTTTGTATTGTATAAGGATGTGAGCTATGGCATGTCATAGTCACAAGGTCAAAAGGCAGATATGCCTTTTGATCCTACAATTGATTTTGTTAGTGTCTAGTCAATTGTATCCAGCTGGCTTTCAAAGTATGGCCGGCTGTAGGTTGTAGTATAAGTATTTCAAGTTCTTGTATCTTTTCCTTTATGCTTTGTAACACTTGTAAAAGAACTTGAGAAAGCAATATACTGCCTCCTTGAAACCCATATTCTCTTGTTCTGTCTCTTGCTTTACTTGTGTTCTTTGTATCACTTTGGTTACCCAGTTCACTGTTTGATTAGAGCTTAGTTATTCTCCTCATTGTGTTGTTGTGTTGTAATTGTGGTTAAGCCCTTAAACGATCCTGCAAAATCGATGGTAGTTAGAAGGAATGGGGTCGCGACTGCTGGGTAATCAGATCGAGATGACAATGATGGTTTCAGTTCAACTGGGATTGTTCAAAGCTTCCACTGACAATGAAAATCAGAAGCCCCGGATCAATATGAAGCAATATGTCTTGAAGATGGATGTCGACTAGTTCTCAGGTGCGATGAATATGGTGTTAAATTCGAGTTGTGTGCGGGTTTCGATTGCAATTGGAATCTAGAATAGTTTGTTTGGATTGCAACAACCGTTTTTCCTTGATTATATAGTCTCGATTTTTGCTGTTACATGATCAATGAGTTAAGGCTTTGAACGGGGGTTGCGGTTTCGAGTGCACAACCATAACCGCCTAATTATTTCAATTTAAACTTGTCTTGGGTTCGAAACAGACTCGCGAGGGATGAGAGACGGTTCAATCGAGTTAAAGTGGTCGAATTGTGAGGATTTAACCTCGCTGGATTTTGGCCGAAAGGTTGTCGGAGAATAGGGAAGGGCCGACGGGGGTGGGGTTGGGTTTTAAACGAGATTTATAGTTTTGGTCCCTGTAGTTTAAAGAGTTATTATTTTATGTAACAAACTTTTGAATTAAGTTTCAAAGATTACCAAATTAACCCTGAACTTATAAAACCCAATTTTCTAATTAAATTATTGTTTTATTAAAACTTTATAGACTTCATAAATGTAAATTGACTTGTATTTTAATTAAGTATCAAAATTAACCTTAAACTTTATAAACTTATATAACTTTGTAATTTTTGTAGAAACTTTAAATATAATTATTTATTTCTTTATAATAAATAAAACTTCATAAATTTCTAAAACTTCATGTTAATAAATTATAAAATTTATTATACATGTTAAATGCTTTAATAAATGAGAACTGACTAAACCAATTGTCAATATTGGTTAAATTACACATTTAATGCATTTGATTCATTAAAATAAATAAAATAATTTTAATAATGAATTTTCCATCGTATGAAAGATAAAAATGGGTTCAGGTTTATAGTTTGAAAATGGACGGATGTTACAGGTATGGTACACTGTTTGAGGCTCAGTTTTCCCTATGGGATTAACCGATATTAACAAAAGTTTAGAAGAGGCTAGCTGAGACTGAGTGTAGGGTTGATTGTGACCCCACAACAGTGGTACTTACGTTTTTAAAATCAACTTATAGATTCTAGGGAGTCCTTTTGTTTTTTTAACTTTAAGCACTTGAATTCACCAACTTTTTAGTTGACACAAAATCTTTTTGAGCATGTTTCAGGTAACCCTTGATGGAGGCTCGGATTGATTAGAAGACCTCTTATGGATGACCTAGTTCCTTGACTACCACATGGCATTATTTAGCTTGATTTCACTATTGGACAACTTAATTTGATGTTTAATAAACTCATGGATTTAATTTGTACTGGATTATTACTGTTGTGACCCGGGCTCGACTTTCATAACCCTGATTTGTTAATTAAATGTAATGCCATGTGATTTCTCTCCTTGTGTGCTCTTATGATGGTTAGTTTTCGTTGTCATGTATGTTACCAGTCTGTGACGTTTCACACTCCTTGGGCCCCGGGTGTGACAACGTAAAACCCGTATTATACACAAATGGGCTAGGCATGGTTCGACCCTAAACCTATCACATGGTGATACAGAACTTTACATCAACAATTATCATACACTATTGTCTACTTAAGTACCAATATTTTTTTCACCATCACATTGACCCTCTACATCCATACATTACATACATAGCATGACTCGTTACTACAAGTTATAGTTGGCATAACACTTTGACACGAACAAGGTAAGACACGATGACCTGAAGTTCTTGACACAAACACAACAAGATAGTTTATCATGTCATTTTTTCCGAACACGAACATGAACCTGTTAAAAACACCATAGAAATCATATATTTTGTGCAAAACCTCTACAAAAACATAAGTTACCCAAATTTATGGATTGTAAAGTTTTAGCTAATTATAAAAACTCTTTAGTAAAGAGAAATAGTATAGAATCAAAGAATTTCATTGTGCCACTTGTTTGGGAGAACCGGTGACGAAAAGAAGACCGGCGAAGGGCACTATGGATGAACACAATGATTACCGACAAGGAGAACGCGATTGCAGGGCAACAAGAGGAATGCAATGGTGGGGCGCTAAGAAGAACACAATGGTTGGTGGCAAGGAGAATGCGATGGTCGCCGATGTCGTTGTGGTATGTTGGTTAAGAGCAGTAGTGTCATTGTGGTTGAACTTTGAAAGTCAGAAATATGAAAATGAGATTTGCAATCGGAAGCGGCTTGGGTTTAGGACCATTAATATGTATATTAATATATTGTAGGGGTGTCATTTTTAACCGAACCCGAATACCTAACCCGATTATACTCTACCCGAATCCGCTTAAGGCATAACCCGAAAAAACCGAACCCGATTACAATCAAACCCGAATATGAAATTCTTAATTAAGTCGGTCTTTGGGTTGTGTTTTGGCAATTTGGGTTGACCCGAATAACCCGAATACCATATCGTCATAATTAATAATCCATATTTCATATTTTTGGATTTCAATCTACGTCATCTGCTTTTAACTTTTTATGAACTCGATCAATCCTTCCATCACTCTATTTTCAATCGATGACACAAATTTTAAACTTGATCATTCCATCAATCCATCTTTCATACTAAACCATTTAAACTGATTATAAACAATGTATAGTGATTCCATATTTGAGCATTATCATATATTTGTTTTAAATATATGTTTGTTACTTCTTATACGTCCGAGCTTAATAATATAAAGGAAACACGTTGTATAGGCCTAGTAACATGTTATTGTTTTACCGTTGTTCGAGCAATAACAAATTAACAATTATGATGATTGGTTGTGTTAAGCGTATGTTCGAGCAATATGTGGATTTAAAGGTTGATTTTGTTTTTTTTCATCTATGACTACCAAACTTCTTTGTGAAGAGATGTCAAATTCAATTATCAAACTGAAACACTTGAAAGTATGTTGTCTTTAATTTTTAAATTTACTAGTGGACCAACCCGATTACCGATTAACCCGACCCGAATAAACCCGAAAACCAAAATCCGAATACCGATTAAATATAGTTTATTTGGTTCGGTCTTCGGGTTGAGTTTCTACATCTACAAACCCGAGGAACCCAACCCGAGGAACCCAAAACCCGATTAAAAAACCCGAATGACACCCCTAATATATTGTATTTTCTAAAACAATAAAAATCTAACCATTTATTAACAGGTTAATAGGTATATAAACTGTTTATACATGGATTTTATCATGTTAAACATGTCGATCTGAATGACACGAAAATATATAAATTCGATATATTTCAGAAACTTAGAAAATCGCTGCTATCTACCCTAAACCCTAGAAACTCTTTTTTATCTAACATGCACAGAGCATCCATTCGGTAATCGTCTTCTCAGCAATCGCCAATGGCTTCTCTTGCTTATTCTTCTGGGAATCTCGCTCCCACAAACAAGTTTCGCGCTGCAATTCCTGCTAAAAATGCCTTAATTGTGAGTTTCTTTCCGTTTATTTCCTTCTACAATCGATATATGCATCACAATTTAGTTTGATTTCACGTTTATCTATATATCGATTGCTATTTTTCGCTTTACGGAGACTCATTGCGGTTCAGCTGTTGCATTCTGTATGTGTGTGCACCCATAGATTGTCATTGTGTTTAATTGTACAGCTTCTAGTTATAATTTTTCTGTAATGTATGCCTGTTGCACATGTGTGTATCGATGGAATGAAATATCATATGCGAAAGTTGATTTCTTCACTATAGTTTCAGTTTATTATCTTAAATTTGTGGTGTAAAAATGAGGCTGTAGTAACTTGATTAGCACAATATGGATGAAATTAAGAATAAAGTCTTCAGTTAGTTTTATAGGTACTACACAAACACCTGAATATTTGTGTTCATGATATGTATGTGTTGTGTATCTGTGTTTATGTATAGGAACATGTGTATGCATTCTAGCTCTCATCGTTGAAGTCACTTAAAAGAATGGTGTCTGGTTCTGTAAGTCTGCATATAGGTTGGTGATAATAATTGATAAAGAGTGTAGAACAGAACTTTTTGACATTTTCATGTACAGTGAACTCATAGTGGCTTCACCAATAACCTATGACTACAGTAATGGATAGCTTGTATTCAGTCATCAGTAAATATGTTGGCATATATAAATCTAATATTTTGGAAACAGAGTTGTAGGGTCAATCACAAGGAGAATGGGAGGCCAAGTGTGCAAACCCTCATCAGTGAGCAAGAAACTTTGCCTAACTTCTTGACTTCAAATCAATTTGAAAGAACGCCAGTAAGAAAGGACGAGAAACGACTTAGGATATTTTCAGGCACTGCTAATCCTTTATTATCTGAGGTACAATTTTGTCAATGACTGATACGTCCATCTTTGTTTTTGTTGCTCAACTTAATTGGATCCCATGTATGCTACCTTAGTAATAATTTTGCATGAATTGTGTATTGAGGCTTATAGGTTGTTTATTTGCTTTATTGAACCAAACTTGAATGGATTCTTTAGAATAATAAGTATGAATTAACAACATTAAGATACCTAGTTGTAATTTTCCGTTTATTTTTGAAGAGTGAATGATTATGTGTCTATGAGTAAATTTGTATTTGACTTTTTCTGCGTGGCGTACCTGCTTGCTGCCTCTTGAGGACGTCTCCGTTGACCTCAACCTTGAAAATGATTTTTATGCAGCCTTGCACTTTATATTAACACAAATTGCCTTTATGAAGGATTAAGGGGAGAAATTGAACAAATATAGGAGACAAGAAAAAAGTGCATTCTCATATTGGAAATGTGTTGTGTTGTTTTCGAATATCTCACTCAGACAAGTACTTTAGGTTCTTTACAAAAAAAGCATATTTTAAATCTTTACTTTGTATAACTCATTAAAATCAATGTGTTATTGTATCACTAATACATTATGGTTTTATGTGATAGGAAGTTGCATGTTATATGGGCCTCGATCTTGGTAAGATTGACATAAAACGTTTTGCTGATGGAGAGATTTACGTCCAGTTGCGTGAGAGTGTCAGAGGATGTGATGTATATCTTGTGCAACCAACATGTCCACCTGCAAATGAGAATCTTATGGAGCTTTTGATCATGATAGATGCTTGTCGCAGAGCATCTGCTAAAACCATTACTGCGGTTATCCCCTACTTTGGATATGCTAGGGCTGATCGAAAGGTAATGTGGCATTGTCAGCACCAGATAATTTGAATAACTGAATTTGCATAATTGATAAACAGCTGAAGCAACTAGATGCAAACCTAACTAGGGCACTAAGCTTTTAATACGTCTATGAGAAGCTGTTCTAACTGTATTGGCATATATACGTGATCATCTCTACAACATAACTCAGCTTAACTGACACATATTTTCCAGTCTCACTACTAAAATTTCTGTGTAATGGACTGCTGGGTTATGTTTGTTTATTCTCTTCCATTGGTGGTTCAGACTCAAGGCCGAGAATCTATTGCAGCCAAACTTGTTGCGAATCTGATAACAGAAGCGGGAGCAGATCGAGTTCTTGCCTGTGATCTTCATTCTGGGCAATCGATGGGCTATTTTGACATTCCAGTTGATCATGTTCATGGTCAGGTAATGGGGTATAATCTCTTAAACAGTATAAATAGAAGTACTTGTTAGTTTCTTTCTCTGTTGATTTTTTGTGTTCTTTAAGTTATAGTAGTTTCATTAATTTGTTTTTCCTTTTCATCATTAGCCTGTGATACTTGATTACCTTGCTAGCAAGACGATTAAAACTGATGATTTAGTAGTGGTCTCCCCGGATGTTGGAGGAGTTGCCAGAGCACGAGCTTTTGCCAAAAAGTTATCTGATGCACCATTGGCCATTGTTGACAAGCGGCGTCATGGGCACAATGTGGCTGAAGTAAGTTTATCAGTGTATCCCAAATTACAAAATTTACTTTGCTACAATTACCAATAAACTTATTTCCATTGACTTAAGTTAAGTTTTTAATCTAAAACTCCCTGGGTTGGAAAGATGCTTGATTCAATCAGATTTAGAAACCTGAAGCAGTGGTATAAGGTTGTTACTGCACAAGTACACCTGAAAATAATGACTCGTTTATTAACAAGTGGGTTGATTTGGGTAATATTTATTTACTTGTGGCTTCATTTGAGGAGACCCGACAATGGGTTAGTTTGGTTCTACTCAAGTTATACAGTGGGTCAAAATGGGTTACTCTTATAAATCTTTCTACCTTAAAATGGGTCCAAATAGGCAAGCATCACTCACGTCGCTGGTGCCATCTACAATGCCGCCATAAAAATATATATCGGTTAAACCCATTTTGGTACTTTTTCTCTCATTTACCAGAACCAAAATTGACCTGATTTGATCATTTTGCCCTACTTATCCATAGGTTTTCTAACTGTTTGGAAATGAAGGTGCTATTTGCCTATCGCTTAAACATGATGTGAATCAATCATGAAGGAAAGAAGATTATATTCTTGTTGCTATATCCCCCCGTCTTTGGAGTTCCTTGATGTGGTGTTCTAATATTATCTTTGTAGGTAATGAACTTGATTGGTGACGTGAAGGGTAAAGTAGCAGTTATGGTGGATGACATGATTGATACTGCTGGTGAGATCTCTTGTCTTCTCTCCTTCCTCTTGTTTTCCTTTATATAGCAATTAGTATGTTGATTTGTGGTTTTTTTTTGTGTTTATAGGTACTATTTCCAAAGGAGCAGCCCTATTGCATCATGAAGGGGCACGAGAAGTTTATGCATGCAGCACGCATGCTGTTTTTAGGTAACTACATGCCTTTCACCTTGTAGAGTTTCTTACTTCATTTCTTTCCATTTGGGGCAATACAATGGCAATTGGTGTAGTAATATTACCTAATTTTCCTTTTGTTGGTTTGAATTTAACCAACGTTCTTGATCAAATCCTTGAAGTTTTTTTCTTTTGAAGTTGTTTTGTCCCTAAAATTATGTTTTATGTAGATTATTGGGACTTTAATTGATAAATTAGGAAAAATAAGGCTAAATTTAACCAAATAACTATCTCAATCAAGTCCCCAAAGTTTTTTATAAGTAGTTTAGTCTCTATGCTTATTTTTATTATTTAGACAAATAGAAATAGGTGATTTTTTAATAAGAAAATTAAACCTATGGGACATTAGTTGATAAACCAAGGGAAGTTAGTGGTCCAATTAGGCTGTAAACTAGGGGTGTTCAACGTATCGAATCTCAAATCCTCTAATTAATCGAATCGAAGTATTCGAATTTTGATTTTTGAAACTTAATCGAAATTTATTCAAAGGATTCGATTAGTATTCGAATTTGAATTCAGAACTAAGTTCGAACTCGATTCCATTCGAGATTGAATGTCAATTCGAATGGAATACGAATCCATCCAAAAAAATTACTGTTTAAAATAAATATATAAAGAGTGTGTGGACACAACTGCAAACTAAACAAATAAACAAGGTTAATAACGTAAGAAGAAATTGGGATTAGGGAATTGGAAATAGGAAGTTCAAATATAAATTGAATATGTATATGTATATAAAATAAATCATTTATATAAAAAATTAAAATAAATTAGTATATCATATATGTGTGTATATAATTATATGTATATTTTTAATTTGGATTTCAAACCGAATTGAAAATCACAAATTCGAACTCCATATCGAATTCGATTTGAAAATTTTAATCGAATTTGGTTATTTCCAAATCAAATTGAATTAAAATTTAGAGTTTCTTAATCACAATTTGAATACTCAACACTCCTATTGTAATCAAACTATCGGGTACAAAGAGGTTCTTGTTTGTATCTGTTCGTTTAACTTTTACCGCACAAACATACACAGACACTTACATTAACGGATGTTTTTGTTTGTGACCGTTTGTTAAGAAAATTAGCATGTTTGCGTTTGTTCATGTTTGTTCGTTAATATTCTAATTCTAAACAAATATAAATGAGCACAAACAAATATAAACAAACATAAATGGACACCAATTATAAGCAGACAATATTCAAATCAAAGTCTAAAATCTAAATACCATCAATAACGTTTTAATAGTAAACAACAAATATGGGTTGGATCGGGTGATAGTTTTAAAATGGAGTGAACTCAATTTCTTTGAATGGATATGTAAACGAACATAATCGAATGGACATGGACAAACCTTAATGAAGGAAACAGTGTAGAAGTAAACAACAATATGGGTTGGATTGGGTTGATGGTTTTATAAATGGGTTGGAATGTTGTGTTCTACTTCATTGAATGTAAATGTAAACGAACGTATATAAACAAATCTTAGCGAAGTAACATAAAAAATGTAAATGAACGAATATAAGCCAACGAACGAAACATGTGTTCATGTTTGTTAGTTTAATTAAATGAACACACATTATTGTTCATGTACAAACATAAACTAATTTCTCTCCCAATACTTGACTAACGGTTTACTAAACATTCATTTCATTTACAGGCCTAGAACCAATTTATCTATCATTGAATAAGACGGATAATCTTTAGTGGACTAAAACACTAAAAAACTTCTAGGAATTTAAGCGATAAATTGGAGAATGTTGGTTACTTGGTACATAAATCTTGATGTTACGTATGATTCGCTTGACTCCTATTTTGCTTATTATGAGGGTAGGGGTGTAAATGGGCTGAGCCGAGCGAATCCTAGCGAGCTCGGTTTCTTTAACTTAATAGAACTCCAACTCTATGTCTAGAGCTTAGTTTTTGGCTTGTGAGTAATTTTTTTAGCTTGAGCTCAAGTTCGTCTCGTTATTATATGTTAATTATTTTATTTGCATACATATCTAACTATTATAAATAAATATATGTGTGTGTGTCTAATTATAATTTTATACATATAACATAAGAAGTTTTATTTTGAGGGTATTCCAGACTTTTAAAGCACTTCAGTTTTGTCAATACTGCCTTTTCCTTTCTTGTCATCACGACTCATATATTATTTTAAAGAGTTAATTTCAATTTTGCTCCCTAAGATTTGACTAAAATAACTATTTTCCTCCAAAAAATTAAAAATATTAATTTACCTCCAAAATTTTCATATGTTGTTTCAATTTTACTCCAAAAATTTCATTATTTTGGATAAAGTTGAAACACCTAATGAAAATTTGGATTGAAATTGAAACAAATTATGAAACTTTTGGAGGTAAATTGATATTTGTAATCTTTTGGAGGAAAATGTTTATTTACAACAAAGCTTAAGGAGTAAAATGAAACTTAACTCTATTTTAAATTTGATCTGCAAGACTTGTATCTTCCCGATCTTTATAGTTTTTATTTCCCACTTGTAAAAAGCTTTTATGGATTGTATAAAGTGAAACATAGGGATTCTTATTGGGTGGAGTTATGTATTTTATGAAAGGACATACTAAGTTGATGTTTTTACGGCAGCCCACCCGCAATTGAAAGGTTGTCAAGTGGTCTGTTTCAAGAGGTGATTATCACAAATACCATTCCGGTCTCCGAAAAGAACTATTTCCCACAACTGACTGTCCTATCGGTAGCAAACCTACTTGGCGAGAGCATCTGGCGTGTGCATGATGATTACCCTGTAAGTATAATTTTACCCATATGCTTTTCTAGACATGGAAAGATGGGCACGTAATGGGTCAGAACATGTTGGGTTGGGACTTGGGTTGTCCCACAAACAATATTTCGTCCATCTTTTTATTTTATTTTATTTTATTTATTCTTTTATCATTAATAATAATAGTAAATATTAGAATAATAATAACCAGTGGTGTACTTTTCTAGCACGACACAAACCTAACATTGTTCATAGGTTTGGGAATAGGGCGGGGTCGGTTTCCGGTTGGATCCATGAACACGTTTAGATTAATGGATTTGGTTTGGGTTGACATGTTGGCCCATTTAACCTGTTTGTTTATTAAAAATGTTTAATGTTTTTTTTATGTCTTAACTTTATATGGTTGGGTATTTTATGCCAGAATCTAGTAGTCAAAGAAGAAAATTGCATAAGCTTTTATAGCTTAAATGTAATAATCTATACACATGTGTATTTTAGGTTGTAAATTTGTAGTCATATGAGTTTTGATATCCAATAATAATAAAATTTCACGTTAAACGCTTCGTGTGAACCTTTGATCAGTCGTGTCGTGTTTGGGTTGTCACTGATATGTCGTGTTTGGGTTTGTGTCAAGATTTTGGGGTTTGTGTTGGGTTTGACCTGTGACACGACCTGTTTAACACCCATAAAGTAACCGGTTTAACAAGTTACTAATTTGTTTTAATACTGTGCTTTGTACAGGGAGGTTTTGAACACTTCTCTGGTCTGGGCATCGATTAATATAGCGTGTAGTTGGCACGTGCCGCAAATTCCTGTTCTTTGTACAAATATAATCCCCTGCAGATTAAAAACTTGTGTTGTGTAAAAGCCTTCATTGCTCTTCCTAGGCATACCAAGACTTGGAATCAGCTAATGGACATGAAACACTTGCTCGTAAGTGTTGTCGTATAATGTAGCATTGCGTGTGCACATTGAAGTATGAAAATAATCTATTAGCTGTGTGTCCACATAAAGATCCACAAAACTTGTTACAAATGCAGAAAAACTTATAATTAAAACGTATAAAAGAATTTATAATTATTGATGAAAAATATATATTACTATGTCATAAATTTTTCATATTATTGATTACTTAAGTTAATAAGTTCATATACCAATTAGTTTGTCTCCAGTCAGTTATAATCTGGCCCATTTCCTGCTGGGTTTATTTTATCATGTTTGTCACTTGGTTGACAAATTAACACTCACACTCGTGAAATACAAGTGCCTACGTGAGATGCAATTCAATGTTGGAAAAGAGTTCTAGAACAATGGTTGAAGTGCTGACGAGGAAAATCTAAAGTGTCAAAGTGTTCTAATTTTAAAACTATGCTTTCGTTCAATAGAATAATTTGCTTTAGGTTTGTGGTGATTTAACGTATCGTGTAAATGACTGGTGATAATCGATTAAGAATATGGTATGAGAAATGGGTATTTTATGACAAAGAGTAACTTGCTAATTGTTCTCACATTCTACAAGGTTAGTGTCTAGCTTACTGGCTACTTGTTGGTTAGGATGTGTAGAGCAAAACAACTATTTGTTGGGTGGTAGCAGACATTTGTTCGTAGAGAAACTTGAGGGTTTTATATCTAGATAATGCTAATTGAATCTTTGTTTGTTAACCAGCCCACTCATCCATAGGAGGTAAGTGGTTAACTATTATTTGATTATTCAAGATAAATACTAGCATAACTAATTTATATACTGACTAATTAACTGTTTGTTTGTCTTAATACCATCATGTATGTATCACGTAGGTATTTTCCTAAATTTATCTCATCCTTTAACCTTTTTCTATGGAATTTTTATAGAAGTCGGTTTGATTTAAAGAAAAAAACTTCATATGGGGAGGCTGGTGTTATATTTGTTTCATAAATGGAGTCAACACCACTTACATTGGTGATGACGGTGACTTGTTTAAAAAAAATAAGCTTACAGACGTTTGTCAGTGTAGTCTTACGTGCGACGATGACTTGTGCCATGCCGTATACACCTGACCGAAAATTAAACACCACCATTGCCATTGGTAACGAATGAGGTGTTGTTATAGTCAAAACTACAAAATCTTAAAAGCTCGCTACTCCTATGAGAAAACTTTGAAATGGTTACCCTTTCTAATGATGACTAGTTAGGTGGGTAGGCCATAAATGTTAAAATCATAAAGTTGCCACCATTCATAATGGCAATGGTCAAATCACCATCACAACCATTTCAAATTTATACAAACACACACTTCATTAAGTCATGAGAGTTGCATTCAAGTCACAAGAACTAGTTTTTTCTATATAACATCTACATTAGTAAAAACGATCAAAGTCTTTCAATCTCAAATTTTCTATACCCATCTTTCTCCTCTCATCTTTGATAAAAATATATCAAGTGGTGGTTTTACTTTGATAAAAATACTTGTTTTCAATATCCTAATTTAATGGTGGTTTGCTAAGAAAAATGAGGATCTGACAAGTTTTGGATGTATATTATTGGGTCACATCCTATTGGAGATGGTGTTGTAATGTCTCTTGACTTCAAGCTTCTATTGTGGTTTATAACGATTATCTCATAGCAGTTGTACAAATCCACCCATCTAACAATCCTTGACAAATGATTGTCGCTCTTCTTATAGGCTTAAACAAATTACCATTTACATGGGGGATTGTTGCATTGCATTTGGGGTTTGTGGGATAACATTTTGCTCTCATTTAACGCCTTCACTTTCCACAACTGTAAAATGCTTATTACATTTGAGATTACATAATAGAACTACATGCTTTAATTTAACTTCCGTCCTAAAGTACATACCAACACGAATTTCCTTTGATCCTCATTCCGCACGTCCATGTCGTCGTTATCAAAATCAACAGCTTCATAATCTCTAATTCTTCAAGATCATGAGAATAGTTTATGAACCAGTGTGAGGATTTAGGAATAACCGTACAATTTTATTGTTCTAGAGTTACACTTTGGCCAACGTTATTGTCGGTGGATTTATATGTTGATGAACTCTTCAGATCAATAAGTACTTTCAGGTGGGGCTTCTATTTTACATTCATCATCGCCATCTTTAGTATCATGAAGATTGATAGTGTTAGGTGAAGCAAGTCTCAGTTCATGTGAGTTGGTAATGTCTCGATAAGATTAGATTGATTGTTCGGGAGCCTCTGAACCGAAAACCCATGAAGAAAATCCATACAATTAGATTGTTGAATGGATATATATTCTTGAGTCAAGAATAACATGTTGAAAACATTTTTCGTTTATTGCCAGAAAATACAGCACCCCTAGACTACCAATGCTGAAGGTTTTGGAAACTAGGAAAACTATTGCTAGGTGTAATACAATTCAATGTCAAATTGTAAAAAAAAATTAACTTGAAGGTGAAGATAAAAACATATCAACAAATTCTTCGTATGAAACTTTTTGTTGAAGAATAACAGTGGTACTTCTAGTGGAACTATCACATAAAACAATTTTGTTTTCATATGATACATTACCACCCCAGTATATATACATAACATAAATAGGATAAATCATTATGTGTATTGGTGTGAAAGGAGATGTTCGTAGAGATATATAATAAAAACTTGTTAAAATGTTTTGAAAAGTTAAATTGTCTGAAACACAAACCTAACTAACAAACAGTCGTTACTAGTGGTGATTTGTCAGACTTCTTCTGTGGAGCGCCATTAGAAATGGTGAGATGTTAGTTAGGTTTGAATTTTGGAATTTACCCACTCATAGCCATTGCCAATGGTGATGAGTAACTAGCATTGTTAATTTTTTTTTGCAGGTTTGACTAGACAACACCACTCATCGATAATAGGAGTGGTGATCTTC
The DNA here is from genome assembly GCA_025215565.1 of Flaveria ramosissima. NCBI lineage: Eukaryota > Viridiplantae > Streptophyta > Magnoliopsida > Asterales > Asteraceae > Flaveria > Flaveria ramosissima. Next base: position 5,717,012 of record CM046044.1, on the reverse strand, counting down.
CACTCATCGTCATTGGCAACGATAATGACTACCATTGTTTTAAATTTTCCGTCAGGTTGATATGACATGGCACAAGTCATCGCAGTAGGAGTGGTGGTGTTCATAGTCATCACCAGTATTGTGGGTGATGTCTTGTTGGCACATAACACCCCCCCCCCCCCCCCCCCCCCCCCAACTAATCAACTTCAGTGATTTTTTTCTTAATAAAAGTGATGATGAGTCTATTTGTGTAACAAATTCAACATTAGCCCCCATATGAACGCTTATATTAAAATTAAGTCCACTTCTAAAAATACCAAATTCTTCGTCTACTGATTTTAACAAAGAAACCACAATGGGAGAGCAAAGTTACACAAATCAACATCAAATGCAAGCACATATTTTGAATCAAAAAGATATAAATAATTTTAACCCTCTCTTTAATACAATGAATCAGGAACAAAACGATAAGGTTGACAATGATTTTGTATTAGATGGTAATGATATAGATGATGTTGATATGAGAGACTTTTTTGATAAATGTTAATGAGAGCATTGTAGATATTAAAAGTATTAGAGATATTAATGTTGAAAATATGGGAGATATTAGTGATAAAGTCTTGGAGAATGATATTATAATAATGACTGTAAGTTGTAAACATTGAGAGTCTTAGGGAAAAAAAGTTAAAAGTACCTAAGAATGAAAGATGACAAATATTTTTACGTTGACAAAGTACTGGAGAGTAAAAGTAAGATAAAAAGCATGATAAGCTCCCATTCAATAGAAACAAGAAGATAATTGAAACTTTTGAAGGATGATAATGAGATGATAAGTGTTAGTGAAGTAACAAAATTTGAGATTAATAAATATCGATAACACGATGAAAGTGAAAATGGGACTGAATCTGTAATTGGTTGCACACTTGAAGGACCAAACAAGAAAAATATGGGTGTAATTATGTCCTTGAGAATGTAGGCTTAGAGCCTTAAAAGTACGTCAATATATATCTAAGAAGAAGGATTGTTAATGTGTTGCAAGTGATTGACAAAAGTGATGTTCCACTAACACCTACTGCAACTAATTATTAAGTTAATAAAAAAAGATGCTACAAAATTCATCATAAACCATAGAACTTGCACATATTGAATTAAACCAGTTGAAAAGTCCAAAAGGTAAGAAAGAAATCCGCTATTGAATTAAAACATACGAGAAGAGGTGGAAGCTTGTAAAAAAAAACACAAATGTCACTTGTAATAAGAAATGCCATAATTATAGAATGTGAGAGGACATGTGTAATTTGGATGGTGGTGTTTCTTTTGATCTAGGAACCCTCAATGTTTAGTTATATGTTTTGTAATTTGGATGATGGTGCGTAAATTGTCTTTTGGAACAATTATATATGCTTTTACATGGTGATGCGTAATTATGTGTAATTTGGATGAGTGTATTATGGTTTGTGCAACTATATATGCGTTTGACTTATGTTGTATGGCACAGCCTGCAAATTAGAGAATTTGATATGCAAATTGGTGCATTTGATCTATTTTTATATTGGATGCAAAATCTCTAGATACATCAAAGAAAGAGTAGAGTGTGTCTTCAAGCTTTATTATGTGGTATGTTACGCCTTAATTCCAGTTAATAAGACGATTAAAGCTAGGTGTATGCACGCACACCTTGCAAGGCCTTGGGGCGGCATTCAAGATCATCTAACGAAAACTTTCCAAGTTTTGTTTGAAATTTGACCTAAACTTTTTATCCATTCTAACAAATAATGGTTAAACCGACCCAAATTTTAAAACATCAAAAACTTCTGATCTACATGTGTGATTTTGACCATATAAAGTCTTGTTTAGCAATAAATAATCCAAAACAAAAGGCTTAAACATCCTAAAAGAACAAACTTGACTCTTAAGTGCTTCTAAAGTTAAAGGGCTTTTCATTTAGTGACCCTGATTGCTTGTTACCATACTTCAAAATATAGTTGACAAACATGAATTTTGAAACGTATATATTGATCACCAACAAAACGACCAACTATGGGTATAAATATACGGATACAATGAAACCTCATCCATAAACAACTCCTACACATATATAATATAATAATAGTACTATTTATAAGTAAAATCTCCACACACTTGGAACTACCAAAATACACAAGGAAAAGACACAAAGTGGTGCTTTTTATACTTGTTGTGTATATACCATACCATACCAAAGCAAAGCAAACAAGAGAAGCTAGCAATCGATACCGCACTGTCCTCGTATAGCATCAAGCTTGTCGTCGGTCGTAAAAGGATCGATTCTGACCCACAGCAGGGAGAAAATGGAAGCAAGCAGAATCGACCACACAATAACGATGGTGGGCGTGCGGTTTTGCCGACCCAACAGACCTTTGAGGAAAGGGTATAAATGGACAATGACCCAGATGGCGAAAAACAGTTTTCCAAACAATGGGCCCCATGACTGGTATCCGCTGTTGATGGCTGACGAGACCCCAGAGACGATTCCCACCAAGTTCACGATGAGGACGGTGGTCGGAGGGATCAGGAGAGCTGTCCATTTGAAAATGTAGAGTTCTGCAAAGTCCCCGTCTTCATCACTTGCTTTAGATGTCACAGTGAAGTTGGTATCGATTCCTGCAAGAACTTTGAGAAGACCTTGGAACACTGCAAAAAGATGTGCTGAGGTCCCACCGATGACCCAAAACTGTTCATTTCTCCACCAATCCTCGATGCTTACACCACTCCACCGTAGCTCCAAGATTCCAGTGGCAGCAATGGAGATGAAAAGAAGAATAAACCACATACTAGCATAGTTGCTAATCTGCAAAAAACAAGATGACAGCAAGACTTTTTAACTTTTCCACATTTGAGATTAGCATGAATATTATCACGATTTTAATGCCAACCAACTCTGCTTACTGCCAAGACTCTGTTCCAAGGTTCAACATATATATTTTGAATGAATTTTGATGACAAAAAATTATCATGTTTGACCTCAATAGTCATTAAAGGGTCTGAACTATATTCCTGATGAATCAAACTACATGAAATACTGCAGCCTGTAACAAACCTGGTGTCCAGAATGCACCACCACAAAAGGTTGACTGTGATTAGGTCAAAGCTATCACCATCATTTTTTAGAATTATATGGATATCATTTCAAAATTATAGCCAAGATCTCTCTACCGATAATGTTAAGTAACAAAGTTTAATTAGTTGATAAAACTTCTCTAAAAAATCTACAGATTTCACACACATTTTGAAGTTGAAAAAACCAACATGTTTGACCTCAAAATATGAAAAGGAGGTCGGATTTAGCCTACTATTTGATGAAAATAGTGCATGTATAATCGAGCTTAAACTTAGGAACAGTAACTTCAATTTCCATTATGTGAGTCATGTCTTTTGCACACCACGCATCCATGAACTTGTATTCATTTTTATGGGACAACACAAGTCAAAAAGGTGAATATCCAAAATGAATATAGCATTAATCCACTAAAAAATAATCTAACGCTGACCTTTCCTTTGTGATTGTGACACAACTAAGATGCTGAAGAAATGAAACATAAAAACAAGGGCAATATACCTCGGGAATGATGAACTTTCCAGTGAGAAGGCACACCGCTGGGAGAACACAATAAGCAAGTAGTGGGATTGAGGTGAGAGGATACACAATGGTATTGATGTAGGCGAGCCGCTCCAAGAGTTTCAGTTTACCATTATACCCATACCAAATGGGGCAATGTCTGCTGAGTAAGATCTCAATTGAACCTAAAGCCCACCGAAGAACCTGGTTCAAACGATCAGAAAGATTGATTGGAGCAGACCCTTTGAATGCCGGGCGTGGAGGCATGCAGTAGATTGAGATCCATCCTCTTGCATGCATCTTAAATCCCGTCAAAATATCTTCTGTCACCGATCCATAAATCCATCCAATCTGAATGCCCGAAAACAAATATGTGTCATCATTTCCATCTAAGTTAATAATGTCCAATTGGCATAATAACGTTTCAAAATCAATAAAGAACGGTGTCTCCAAAATGCATGCAATGATATCATAAGAAGGCCAAAATGGTCATTTTGGTACTAAAAAGAAAGTAAAAGTAAAGGTTTTTCTGCAGACTTGCATTTCCCAGAGAAGTTAAGTCAAACTCATAAGCAAGCTTCAAGAGTAGCAACGATTATATTACCTCTTTACCCCATTCGGTCTTGTCTTCATAACCACAGCTAATAACATGGATAGCCTCTTTCAAAAGGGTAGCAGGATTTGTGGTGGGTGGAATACCTCCCATCTCCATAAAAGTAGCAGAAATGAATACCGAAGATTGACCAAATCGCTTTTCTAAGCTCTTTTGAGACATGAGTAGCGACTTTTCCTCGTCATATCCTGCTAGACAAAAACTTAGTTAGCGCACCAAGTACATATATACAACAAAAATGCAATCAACTGATATAACAATACTGTTGACACTTTTTTATTAAAATAAACGATATCTAACACACTATAATGTAATAGCTACACTCAACGTGAAATACCCAACCAATTTTGTCAACTCTTTTATATTCTATGAAAACCAAAGGCTTGCCTAGAGGTGGCAATGTCATCCCATTTACTTGTGTTGATTCTCAAACGTGCGAAATCAAATTTAGCTACAAGGGAGATGGACCAAACTTGTTGAAGGTCACCAAAATCTATTTTAAATGAATACAATTTCCCTAGATCATTTTACTCAAAGATTACGATTATTATTTTGTTAATATTGTCTTTGTAATCATAGTTGTATAAAAACATATAACAGAAAACAGGGTGTATGTATCAACTGGCCCTGCCCATTTTAATTTAACCTATAAATGACTCGTTGCTTGAACTGCCTGCCTAGCCACCACTACACTTTAAACACTGTTTCATCTAGTTGTAATTCATTAAAATGCAAAAACAGAAATGTAGATGCTGAATGAAGGGAAAAGGGGAAACCTTCAACACCCTCATCCATGTCCTCTATATTGAAAATGGGAACAGTTGATTCAGTTCTTTTGACTGCTCTCTTTTTATCTATATACTTCTTGTTACTATGTCTTCCTTTCTTTCGTGAACCACAACAGGACTTGACAATAATGTTTGGTTCCAAATCGGCCTCTGTCAATACTGGATCATATCCATAAAGAGCTTGCCTGTTGAAACAACAACCCGTCCCCACATAAACAGGCCCCTGAATGCCATCTAGCCCTTTCAAGTTGATCTACAAAATATAATTTTCAAAATGGAAATGAAATGATTATAAATCCTGATCATGATTAGAGAGTATAGTGTGTGTTCTGAAAGTGAACAACTGAAATTGAAGAGTATTCAGATGAGCTTATGCTGTTTAAACTTTAAAGTTAGTAAGATATTTGGGTCTTTGTTTAAAGTTTTTCCAATCAGCCTACGAAAAGGAAAAACAGGCAACTTTATTGACCCTGGATAATTTTGTTCTTGCAGCTTGGATCGAACTGCTAATCTAAAATTGATTACTTTACTTTTTAATAATCACATAATCAGAGGCAGAATTGGTTTATCCAAACAGAATCGGTTAACTCTTCAGTTGCAAATCAAAATCACGTTATTCCGATAATGAGTTCGAAAGCTCAAATCCAAATGCCCACTTGTATTTGATATTAAATGACTAAGAAGCAAACATACATCAAAGAAGACAATGTTGCGGTTAGCATATCGATCGTGCAAATCAATTCCATCAAATCTTTGTGGGAATTGAACATAGCAAGTCTTCTTTCCATATGCAGGATCCATCATGAAACACATGGCTTCTTTAAGAGCTTTGCTGTTGTTGAAGTAGTGATCACAATCAACATTCAAAAGATATGCACCATTTGTCAACACGGCGGATACTCGTATCTGTCAATAACAAGGCTGCATAACTAAACAACCATTTGGACAAAGAAGTAGCCTTGCTCCTAATTATAGAGGTGGCAATTTCAAGCCATTTGCTGATGAATTGGTTTATTTAGGTGTCATTTTAATCCATAACCATACCCGATACATCCTATAGCAAAGCTATAGAAGGGTGGTGTTTTAATAAAAAAGGTCAAATAAAAAAGTTTAGGTGGAAGGGGAATGGGTCCAATAAAATTGTTTTAGAAATTAAAATTAATGCAATAACTGTCTATAGAAAAAATATGAAACTTACAAAAACGAAGTTTAGGGGTCATTTTGCCATCTCTACTCCTAAAGATATTAAAAATACATTTAAGAAAGGTGATCAAGGAAAGGATATGTTAACGAACCAAAGCATTCATAGCACCAGCTTTCTTGTGATGTTGGAAACCTGGACGTTTCTCACGAGAAACATAAACCAGACGAGGTAGCTCATTACCATCGGTATCAAGACCTCCACTGTGTCCTAAAAACACCTACACAACCAATTCACATATACATCATTATCACATGAAAATTAAGTTTGATCAAAAACAATGTTTTTCACAGCAAGTGCTTAACTCTTAGCCAATGCCTAAAGTACCCTTGCCATAATAAAAGGAATCAATAATTTCATAATAATCAAGTAGAGAATTATTGCTTGAAATAAAAAATACTATGATTTTTATAGGAATAAAGACCAAATATATTTCATATGAAGAATATTATTCACCTGGATCATTCCTGGATGATCCCTAGGGTTATTTCCGGGCCAAGGAGTTCCATCTTGCATCGTCCAACCTTCTTCTGGCATCTTTTGTGCTTTGGCTACAAGAGCATTTATCCGCACCTTAAATTCTTCATACTCTCTCTGTTATCAATATATTATAAGTAAATTTTGCAGCAATATGAATAAATATAGCACTTAGGCTTTAGTAATTGAGCCACAAAACCAACAAAAGGTGTGTGGGAAAAATTTACACCAATAATTAGTGAGGGATGGGAATAAAATTTATGATTTATACTAGAACTTTTTAGCATCTCTCAATGACTAAGGGAATCACCTGCTAGCATGAATCCATCGGTCAGAGATTTGTTGGAGTCGCATCGTTTTTGGTACTAATAGAAGTGTCAAAAGGTAAAATAGCTTTGAACGTTTTACTTAGTTAAAACACTATAAATGTTTTCAAAATTTCACATAACTCTTTGCATAGTTTAATATATAGTCAATTCTTATTACAATAGAACATGCCAATTCTTATGTATAAAAAAAGTGTAGCATAGTTGCCAGTTCATATTGAAAACTGAAAACAAAATCATATCAATTCTGATGTTAAAAATCATCCTTAACAGTGAGTCTGTGACGATAAAAAGATTCAAGTGTATGCAAATGGGTAGCTCACCTTCATTGCTCTGCGTTCCTTGACAAAAGAAGGCTGGATCTTGTCCTTTAAGTAATCTATCTTCTGAGCGAAATAAAACTCAGGTGCTCTAGGTTCAATGCTATGTTTCTTGCAGAATGGAACCCACTTCCTTGCAAACTCTGCAGTCTCAGAGAGGGCCTCAAATGTGAGCATAGCAGAACCATCATCAGACACATAGCAAGAGACTTTGTCAACAGGGTACTCCACAGCTAGAATTGATAACACCGTGTTTGCTGTGATGAGAGGAGGTTCTTTTAGTGGATCCACTGTACTCACAAAAACATCAATAGGTGCCAGCTGTGAAGGCTCTCCGTCTCTGTCATATCTGCAAAAACACTTTGTACTTCAGTGTTCATTGGCCCATTTGATATATGATTGTCTTGTTGCGGGCTATGTTTTATCTTTATCTCATCAAAGGGGTGAAATTAATAAGTTCAGTTATAAAGGAAACAAGTGGGTAAAATTAAAATTTTGCACTGAAAACTATGTTTACCTCATTGCAAGCCTGTCAAGGTAGGTCTCACGCTCAACAGGAAACCATTTTGGGAATTGATCAAGAAGCCATGATAATGCAAACCAGACCTCACAAATAACAGATACCAACCACAATGGATAGGCATCATTCACTGGATGACTGCAACGGTATTGCAAGAAGAAACCCAAAATAATCAACCGTAGAATGATTACAATACGGTATGGTGTCAGATGAGCTGATGAAATAGGCACCACTCGACTCATTGGTTGACGAGCATCGTCAGCCCTGTCACATATAAGAAACAAGAACCTGTTTAAATATTCTGTGGGTAAAAAATGATTAACCTTTTTTTAATATATAGGTGGCAATTTTGACTCATTTACTTATGAATGAGTCAGTTTGGGTTATGGTCTACTTTTAACAAGTTAAATGAGTCAACCAAATAATCGGTCAGTCACCTAGATTGTATGTACTCTGCTTACGGCCTTACAGCCTCCTAAATCATTTTATCTTATAATAAAATTAATTTCACTTTTGTAATCATACTCAACTCATCAAATATTAGTAAAAGAGTGAACAAAAACATGTCTACACAACCAGATTCCACCAATACTAAAAACAGCCTAGTTTGATCCATCTGACCCACCCTTTTCACCACCTCTAAACAATAGAATGCCATTCACAAGCCCAAACAAATGACCAGATTAATCATTGACAAAGGGTATGATTAGTCAAACTTGTGTTGTAAAAGTAACATAATTTAACTCCAACAATCATTTTCGTTTTTTTAACTTGAACTTTCATTTACGGAACTTTTGTTTCTTAATCCAGCTGTCAATGCCCCTCTCTCCAAAAGAGTTAAATATAGTACCAATTTAAATCACCACAATACCATATAAACAGAATCAATACTGAAAGATGCCTACATTTGCAATTCTTCACCATTGGATCCGGTGCGTTCAATCTCACTACCTCCTTTTCCTTCACTACCATATCGGTTGGTCATTTGCATAATATTTTTCTCCTGTTTTAGCTTCCACCCTTCCACTCTCTCCTTCCAGTCAACATTACCGAGGCCATAAGCATTCAAGTCTTTTGACGGGTCCACGATTCTTACAGGAACTACAAGAAAATATATTATGTATAAAATCACATGCATGCAAAGATATAAACTAACTACCACTTAAGATAGAAGTGTTTTCTGAGTTGTAGTAGTATTAGTAGTCAAGATGGCACCTGGTTGTCTAGGGTCGATGTATGGAAGTGAGTGCTTGTCACCAGGACCTAATGGACCTGATGTACTTCTCACAGACAAATTGTCTGTAACACTTGGAATTTCACCAGAGACCTGAAAATAGGAGTGTGAGCCTACATTTAATATCATAAAGAAGAATGGACAACATAATATATGTTGGACCTCGATACAATACTAGAAACTAATGGATGGCTAGGTTCAAGCCTGAAGCAACTAAACGTGGGTTGTATCAGTTGAGTAATGGGTCAAAACAGGTAATCTTAGTGTAGTGGGTGGGATGCACAACATTTACGGTCAAATATTATTAGATGTTATAAATTAATCAGGGTGTTAAAATATGATTAGAAAAATTATATCTTTTCAGACTTTCAGTAGTTATTTGAATGGAAAATTTCAGGAGGTTTTTAGGCTTTAAAATACACTTTTGGCATCTTTTGAGCCGTTCCCTTTTTGGCTAAACTTTTTTTCTTTTTTCATTTCACCCGTTAGTGATAAAGCATATACCGAATCGGCCCATTCATAAGTAAAGGACTTAATAGATTTGATTAAAAAAAGAAAGATTTTTAAGGTTAGTGAAACTATATTCATATATCATCACTCACTTGCTGGCCATTAGTGAGAAGGGGAACTGGTTGTTGAGACTCATGTCTAGCAGATGAAGAAAGATCGTTATCATCTCCTTGCCAGTGGCGTCTAGCCTTGTTGTTTCCTTGAGGATAATTGAACTCGTTCTCCAAGTCATCAACATCATCCTCATCCTCATCACCATCAACCCGTGGGCTCCCTGAAAGAAGCATTTCCATAATTTAGAACTAAAAAAGTTAATCATCTATCATTGATCAAATGTAAACATAAAAACATGTTCTTGATGAGCATAAACTAAGCTAAGCGAACCTTTGTGTCTTCTGTATCTAGTCTTGCATTGAGGGCAGGACTGATTTCCATCTCTCCTTTCATACTCATAGCATGGCCTGCATACCGGAAAGGCACACTCATTGCAAGCAACAAAGATATCACCACTTTCGGTTAGGCCTACGGTGTCACCACAAATCTGGCATATCTGTCCATTCAAATTCTTCAATGGCTTGGGCTGCTGCATGATCAATTTATCAAATAAATAGTTAAAAACAAAAATAGATCCAAATATTGAAAGTAATTGTTAATACATTTGACTAATCAGAACCATATGATGTAGTTGATTAAAGCTTCGAATAAGTAGGTAATTCACATCCATCTCTTAGTCTGAACTGATACCCCCAATCATCATAAAATCAGAATCAATTTCATTTAAATTGCACATCAAAATACCTCCTAAACAGAATTAACACATCAATTATCAAAAAGGGAAGAACTTGCAAATTCCGATTCAATTATAAATTAATTGATTATAAAAATCCACATCTATTGAAGATGCACAACTTGTCAGATCAAAACCCAATTTTTACCACATTCAACTGATATTAAACGAACACAAGTTATTAAACAAATTCCCCAAAAACCAAATCTGAGCAGAATTATAGAGTCTGAATTACGCAATCCTTGAGAAGTTGAGGAAGAACATATAATGAGAAATCAGCTCACACATAATTAAAATTACAAACAGTAAAATTCGGACTAATTAATCAAACCTCAATCACCAGTGGTCACTGATCTGATTACACTCAGATCTAAATAAAATCCAAATTCAGATCACACAAGATCCACACTATCACACACAGCTGTTTTACTTAGCAATTAGATCTACACGAAATCAAGAATCCACATCAGAATCGAATAAGAAGGAATCAAAGAAGAAGAAAAAAGAGACATACCCCTCCATCAGAATCATGTCGAATTCTGACCAATTCATTCCGCTTATGCGATCCAGCTACCAACCCAGCATTTGCCTGCATCTCTTCCGATTAAAGCAGAAAGAGAGAAGGAATCCGCAATAAACAAAATTGAGATTTAGGGTAAATTGTATGATCCGATGTATATGAACAATATCTGGAAATCACATGGGCATCGTCTCTGAATCATCAACCGACGACTATCCCTTTGTGATGACTTCCTCAGTATGCCTTCTCTTTCTCACTTCATATATCATGTGCCACGGCCACTGCCTTTTTGGATTAATTTAATTGCAATTGCATTTTTTGTTTTGTAATAAAATGAAATAATAATTTACCGGCTTAACCGGTCACTGATTACCGGTAACCCTCGGTTCGACTTGACCCACCCCAACCGCACAAGTTGGATTGTAGTTTTTTTATATGTGAAAACGCTAATAATCTCCTTTTCATTATTTTTTTTAAAATAACCGGCTCATTCTCAAATTGTTATCATCCCAACATGGGCGTCCGAACACAAAACAGGTTCATTTGAACTCATGATGAACGGTTCAAATGAAGTCACGATGAGCGGTTCAGATGAATACACGTGTCTAAATAGGGTCGTTACGAAGGTTCAGACAACCGTAAGTTTGTTCAGACGAACTTACGAAGGTTCGGACCACCATAAGTTTGTTCGGACGAACTTAGAAGGTTCGGACCACCGTAAGTTTGTTCGGGCGACCATAATTTTGTTTGGATGGACTTACGAAGGTTTGAATTACCATAAGTTTGTTCGGACGAACTTACGAAAGTTTGGATGATCGTAAGTTTGTTCGAACGACCAGAAACAGGTCCTTCATAACAACCTTATTTATACATGTTTCTTTATCCAAGCCACTCATTTTGATTTGGACGACCCTGCTCTATTGTTAGAGGCGACTTTGTTAGGAGATGATATTTTTAAGGATTACTTGGTCAAATGAACATTTTGACAGAAAATGTTATCAAATGGATATTTTTAGAAGTTTTCTTTTTTATATTAACAAATTCAATGTTCTTCCATGCTTTTTTTACTTTTTTTATTTAACAAGTATAAGTTACTAAATATTGATAACCAAAACAGGAAGATGCATTCTCTAAGAATTAATAATAAATAGTAATTATACTTATGCATTGTGATCGCGCCGTATGTGACATGATAATGTATACTACAGTTGTCTTGACTCTTTTTCGAACTTAATTTACATCAAAACGTAGAGTTACTTAAATTGATATCTGCAGGACCATTTGGGAGATTGTCAATATAACAATTTTCACAATGAGTAGAGACTTAGAATACTTAACAGATCAAATAGGGAACCAGGTTTAGATAGATGATACTATAAACACAAGTAAGTAAGTAAGAGACAGATCAAAGAGTAAGAACAAGATAAAGTATGGTTTTAAAAAATGTTGTATATTGCTTCAAGTTCAAGTTACAAGTGTTACAAAGCATAAAGATAAATACAAGAACCTGAGACACTTTATACTACATCCTATAACCTGCTATATTTTAAAAGCCAGCTAGAAATACTAATCTAGACAACAGGATAAATGTAGAGTCAAAAGGCAGATTGTCTTTTGACTTGTGACTATGACATGCCATAGCTCACATCCTAATATATTACAAAAAAGATAAAAGGTACAAAAGTAGAAAGTTACAGACCAATGACCATACACTACAATTGACAACAATATGGACATTTTCACCAACTTATCTAAGTTGGTGAGTCTTCAGAATGACAGTAGAAAGTTGTTCAGCTTTATGTCAGAAGGTGATCAGAGAAAGCATGTCTTCTTTGTATTCGGAATAAATCGGTCTTTAGTCTTTTGGCTTCGGAAGACTTTGTATTTGAAGCTTCGGAAGACTTCATCTTTCGCTTTGAAATATTTGGTCTTTGGCTTTGGAAGATTTTACATTTAGAATCTTTTCTCTGAGTTGTGTAAATCTTCCGAAGTAAATCTGCTTTGCACTTCATGCATGCTGGAAGCTCTTTGGTTGTTTTGGTTGCATCAGCCTTTAAGTATAAACCTTAAAACTCTCGCTAGGCTGATGCTCCCAAAACAAAAAGGGTTACTCAGATACTGACAGTTCTCATCAGGATCAAGACCATTCCTTTTTTTCATCAATTGGTCAGATCCCTCAAACTCTCATAGTACCTTCCCGTGTCATTGAGATCATGCAGAGGAAGATCAAGCATGTGCTGCCAGAAATAAACATCTTGACCTCCTTGATCTCTGATAACATACCATCTGTCTGGATTTGCAGCAAAAGTCCAAGACAGGATGGGTCTTCTGGCTGCAAGAGGTTCTACTTGTGTTGTACTTGGTTGAGCAACCTCTTTTTTTAAGCTACCTTAGGATGCTCTGACTCATCCTAAGGTGTAGAGGTGGATGCATTAGACTTCTTCTTTTTCTTAGTGTCCCTCCTTATGGCCATCCTCTTCTTTCTCTTTCCTGATTTTAACTGAGAAGTCTGGCCTTTAGTACCAGGTTGTTCTTCAATGTTTTTCTCAGTTGGGTCATTTTCCCTCCCAGGTTCAGAAGGAGAAATTTGGATCTAGGTCCCTGCTATGGATCAGAAGATAAATTTGGTTTTAGTCTAGCACTAGGTCCAGGTTGTCTTGTCTCTTAGGATTCAACCTTGACCTCAACTTTAGGAGTATCTTGACTTGGTGGAGAATGCAAGTTAACAAGCTTCCCCTTCTTTATCTTCTGCTTGATCACTCTAATATGCTCATCTATAGTGGATAGAGACATTAGACCAAGCCTCCTTCTTGAGAATCCATACAGCTTCAAGAAGCTCATCATCCTTTGCCTATCAGCAAACTTCTTTTGGCTCTTTTGGATGAAGGCTCTTGACTTTGCAGCTTCTTTTCTCATCTTCCTCTTAGCAGGCTTTTGTTCTTTTATTACTTGTTGCTCAAGCTACTTTAGGTACTCAAATTCTATATATTCATAGAATAAGGGAAGAAGTGCAGATGGCTGATAGAGGCTTGTGGCACTCAGGTAGTTGATCATGTTATATCTGTCTACTTCCTTGTCTACCTGAGGTTGTTCAGTTGCCACAGCCTTTATCTTCGGACTTTCTTAAACTGAGCAGAGGGCATGAACATTCTTGTAAAGTTTTCTTTCTCCTTTCTTCCTTAAACTTGAGGAGCAATTATGCATCCTTTGCCTCCTTCCTCTCTCTTGACAACTTTGTGTCAGCCAGTTCATTTAGCTCTTCTAATGGAAGAGATATGAGTTCATCTATGTTGTAGTTCTTGGTCCCCAAGTAGTTTAATCTAGCTGCCCTCAACTTATCATCCTGAGTGTTTGGCCTGGGGGCAGCCCTGATTGCAGTTTCCATGAAGCCAGGGGACCCACTTGAACTCTCTCCCCTTAGCTTCCTATTCCTTTCTCTCTTCTCCTCTTCTATCTCTTTAGGAGTTAGCTTCCTTTTTTCTTTGTCACTAGCAGACCCTAGTGACTAAGGGAGGAGAGAGCTTTAGCCTTCATTGCTTGGTTCAACACTTGAGCTCTGGCCAAAGAAAGGTTATGAAACACCTTCACCAGCTGGTGTATCACCGAGGGTAATAGGTGCTGAAGAGGTTCCTGTCTCAAGATTCACATGCTCAACTCTTGGCCCTCCAGTCAAGGTTTCCCATTAGAAGCTAATCTTAGAGTCCACCTCAACATCTAGTTGACCAACAGTCTTGCCTGCTAGCCTCTGTCTATATAATCTGGATCTCAATCTGAACTCTTCAAGCATCCTTTCTTGTATCATATATGCTAACCTTGTAGCTTGCCTGTTTTGACTTGCATTGACAAGTGGAAGATCAACCAGATAGATGCTCTCATAGAATCCCATGTTGGAGAAGTTATAGATTTCCTGTAGCGCTTGAGATTTAGAGATTACCAAGGTTATTTTATTAGTGTCATACTACCATCCCATAATTGGATTCTCAGTGTGATGAGATGGGGTAGGCATAACCCTCAGTATACCCTCCTCTAACAAACTTTATATGAGTGAGTCCACATCAAAATATGGACTTGAGGAGGTTGCTGAGTATGGATAGTTGCAAGTGAGGTTGGTGAGTCCTCAATGTCCATACTCTGAGAGGAACTCCCAGGTTCTATGATTGCCAGTACTTTCTCTCCCTTTTTGGTAGCATCACTCTCTTGCAAAGGTGAGCTGGAGGTTAGGTCCATTACATCCACATGTTCTTATGGACCTGGTGAGCTCTTCTAAGTGGTCTCTCAGCTAACTTGCCCTTGAGATCGGTGATATCTAGTTGCTGGTCATTGACCCTCCTTTGTAGGGTAGTCACTTGAGATTCCAGGTGTAACCTTTGAGACTAAATAGGTGCATGTTTGAGTCAGTTTTTGCACCTTTAGTTTCAGACTCCCCTCATCTTCATCAAAGAATCATCGGAGGATAAGAGAATTGAACTAAAGTCTTCTTCCTTATCACCAGCACTATGTTCTTGGCTGCTAGATTTCCCCTACACCATGACAGCTTCAGTTGAAGTGTCAATGGGCTGAGTTGCCATGGTTGAGGTCTTAATAATACAATCACTTAAAGAAGTGAGAGCCTCTTCCATATGAATCTCCTTAACTTGTTTAGGGAGATCCACCTCAATAGTGGGTGGATGATGAGAGACTCATGATACTCACTAGGGGATGCGGGCTAGACATGGGTGATGCAGGAGTACTCATCTCTCATTGAGCATGCGTGGAAAAGAGAGACTTATGATACTCACCGAAGCCCATGTCGTCATTATCATAGAATTCTAGGTTGGGTATGGTTTGGTTGATGTCTAGAGGCTAGGGATGGTAGCTTTCCCCTGAAGGCTGCTCACTAGAGTTTTGAGATACTGAGTGAAGGCTTAAGGCTGGTGTTGGTGTTGTGAGCTCATTAGGCTGAGCATAAGGAACCTCAACATTGATTCTTGAAGAAATGGGAATGGTTTGCTCCTCAGGGGAAGTGGGAGCTCGAGTGTCCACTTCCTCCTACATGGGTGATGATATGGGGGCCTACACAACCTGAGTAGCTTGTGCAGGCGTTCTTGGTTTTTCTTGTGTAGGTGATGGTTATTTGAGGCTGTGTTGGTGGTTCAGATGTAAAAGGTGTGGGTTCAACACTAGCTTTTGTGCTGCTAGGCTGTTACCTTGAGCAATGAGCTCTAACATTTTGGGACTAGGGCTGTTTCTACCCCTGCGAATCCCACAGTTAGTTTTCTCATTGTTTTGAAGATGTCGGGCTTCATCTGTCCTATTTTAAGTATATTACATGGTCCTCTTAATTATGAGCCCAGTTCACAGTTAAGAATGTGCTGGACATAACTAGGGAACATATAATATTCTAAGGAGTCCAAGTTAGCAAGTAAATTTGTATATACAAATTGAGAGTACCTGAACTTGACACCCTGAACCATGCCATGGACTATGAAGGAAATGTATTCAGGAATTTGATCCTATCCTCTTTGCTTGTTTGATAAGGAATGAATGAACACATGAAGGAGGTACTTCCACTTAGAGGAGACCTTTCCTTTCTTGAAGGTTCTCACAGAGTAGTCACCCTCATAGCCTATCTGCTGGAATGACTGGTTCACAGTAGACTTGGGGAAGGACAAGTGACCTTCTAGATCATCCAGCCTTAAATGAGTGTTAATGGAGGCTGGAGTGATGAATATTGTCCTCCCCTGCACTGTGGCAGACAGTGTATTCTCCCCATCCATGGTGACCTCTTGGTAGGTCCTCCAGAACTCTAACAGTTGATCTTCATATAGTGGAGGATCTATCGCGAGGGAGGTGAAGTAATTGGACAGAGTCAAGAAACGGAATATCTCTAAGAAACCAGGATCTTTCTCAGAGTTTGTGCTGCCTGTGAAATGCATCGAGAAATATGGTTGTTGACGAGGATCAAGATTGGCCATTTTTGAGTAGCTTGGTGATGAAGAATTGTAAGAACAAAGGTGGTTTGTGGGTGAATTTAGATTACAAATTTTGCAGATGAAGAGGAAAGTGAAAGAGGTTGAACCGTTAAGGGTCTATTTATATGAAATAGATTTGACCACCCAAAGTAAATGCAAAAGGATAAACTTTGAGATCTGGATGTCGGTCTCACCTCTAAAAAACGCTCAAAAAGATAGTTTTCTTGGAAGTCAAAAATCTTCCGAAGGAAATTTTGTCTTCGGAAGTTTTATGAAAACTTCCAAAGCCAATATGACATAAAACCTCCGAAGACGAAATTACCTTCAAAAGATATTCCTGAGTTTTTGCTTCCGAAAAAAAATACTTAAGAGTATTTTTTCTTTAGAGACATATTTAGTTTCGAAAGAGATTAAGACTGAGAAATTTTATTTACAAGTAAATAAATCTTCCGAGACTTAATTGCTTTCAGAAGAAAATTGTCCTTCAAGAACATATAAGTAGTTAGAAGCATATTTATGCTTCGGAATATATTTCAAAATTTCTTCCGAAGGTAAATGTATTAGAAATAGTTATTAGTTTTGAAGACATAATATTCTTCTGAAGGCAACTTAATGCCTTCCAAGAGAAAATATGTCTAAAATTTTTAAAATTCTAAAGAGTATCATTTGCAAGGTTTTTCTTCCAAAGTAAATTGGGCTTATGTAGGTGATGATATAGACAACTTAGGACACACATATTAGAAAAATAATCTTAAGTTTAGTTTGATAAAAAATCTACTCAAAGTTAATCATCTCAATAGTTGATACAAGATATTTAAATCTCTTTTCATCAAATCTTTTGTATACAGATTAGCATATTGTTCATTTGTGTTAAATTTGACTAGTTTTATTTTTTATTTTTTCTCCCTATATTGATATTATCAATCCTTTTTCAAAATTATCTCTAATCAAATAATACTTGATATTGATGTGTTGTCCTTGAGTACTGCACAAAATTCCCTGTGATAGAGATAACACTGTTGTTGTCTATGTCGATTGAAGTCTCCTTGAAGTTGAATCCATAGTCCAGCATCCGATTCTGAATCCAAAGCACTTGAGCACAACAGCTGGCAACAACAATGTATTCAGCCTCAGCAGTTGATGCAGACACAAATGATTGTTTCTTATATTTTCATGAGACTATTCTTCCACCAAGAATTGACATCCCTTAGATGTAGACTTTGCAGTCATTCTGCAGCCACCATAGTCATTATCTGTTTAAGCATACAAATTAAAGTCAGAATTCTTTGGATACCAAAGTCCTAATTTTGGAACACCTTTAAGATATCTAAAAATCCTCTTGATAGCAACTAGGTGTGACATCCTGGGGTTGGCTTGATATCTTGCACAAATGCATGTGGCAAACATGATATTAGGCCTGTTGGCAGTAAGGTATATAAGAGACCCACTCATAGCTCCGTAGAGATGTTCATCCACACACTCCCCCTCAAGATTAGGTCCAAGGAAGTGGTTTCTTGCTATGGATGTCTTTACAACCTTGCATTCAGTCATGTTGAATCTTGTAAGTATGTCTTGTACATTCTTTGACTGACTTATGAAGATGCCATTTTCAACTTGCTTCACTTGATTTCCTAGAAAGATATTGAGTTCCCCCATGGCACTCATTACACATCTATTTTTCATTAGCTTCTCAAAGTCTTGGAGAGCTTTGGATTAGTTGAACCAATGATAATGTCATCTACATAAAACTGAACCAACATCAAGTCCTTTCATGTTCCTTTAATGAAGAGTGTTCCATCTTCTCTTGTAGCCATGCTGATAGTGATACTGAGATAGTGTCTCATACCACTTCCTTGGAGCTTGGTGCAGCCCATAAAGAGCTTTATCAAGCTTGCAGACGTAATCAAGATGATCTGGGTCTGCAAAACAAGGTGGTTGTTTGACATACACCTCCTCATCAATCATCCCATATAAAAATACACACTTGACATCAAGTTGGTAGACCATGAAATTCTTGGACGTAGGAAAAGCAAGAAATATTCTAACAATTTCAAGTCTTGCCACTGGAGAAAAAACACCGATGTAGTTGTCACACCCCAGGCCCAGGCAGGGTGGGATGTCATAGACTAGCATTACATATGGCAGCGGAAACAAACCATCATAAGAGCACAAAAGGAGAGAACATCACATGTCATTAAAAGTTTAAAATAACCCAGGCTAGAAATAGATCTAGCCCCCAAATGAAATTGTACATCCAACATAAGAACAAAATATATTCATCAACAATAACTATAAATTGTTCAAATTGTTTTAGAATCAGACAAGCCAAATGCCATGGTCACGGTGCTAGGTCAAGGTCTTCAACATAGCTAGAATCCCTTCACGGATTACCTGAAACATGCTCAAAAAGAAATTTGTGTCAACTAAAAAGTTGGTGAATTTCAAGTGCTTAAAGTTTAAAAACAAAAGGGATTCATTGGAATCCATATTAGATTCAGAAATCATAGTATCATTGTTGTGGGGATCACAATCAACCCTTCACTCAGCCCCGGCTAGCCTCTTCAAAAGTTGTGTTACCAGTTAAATCCCATTTGGGAGAACTGAGCCTCAAACAGTGTACCATACCTGCCGGATGGTTCACCATAGTATCTTATAAAAACCTGTTACATGCCACAAACGACCCCGCAGGATCTCAGTGTGGTACCCTTCACGTTCATCACGGAAAGGCACTGTGTGGGGGATTCCCCAAGTAGATCTACCCATATAAAACAAGCGGTTCACGAAAGAATTAATGACTGTGATACAAGTATCAGCAGGTATCAATATTACCACAACATATAGCATCATAATATAGCACAAAAATAGTTCAATCTAGACAGAGCATGCTTCATCCCAAAACAATAATAAAAAGGGATCACTTGAACTCACCTTAAAAAAAACTCAAGCAAAAGGTTTCTTCGTGTAACAGGAAAAGTCTCAAGTCTAGCACCCTACCATCAAGATTTGAGTGTTAAGCCACTAATTCTAGGGTTATGGAGATGCACTAGGTGTGTCATGAGGTTAATGTCTTAATAGCTTTTGATTTGCTAAGTCTTTATAGAAAAAGTTTCCTTTTATAGTAAGTTAGGGTTTCTTAGGAAAGAATACATGATTTCCCATGTTAAATTACTTATATAAGTTAGTTTGAGTCTTTTAAGTGATTCTTAGTCCAAGGGGGCCGGTTTATTGAAGTTTAGCAAAATTTACAGTTTAGTCCTCCAAGTTTTCAAAACTTACACTTTCTACCCCAAAGTTTGATATCTTGCATCTAATGCCCTTTTAGTTCTTAACTTTCTGAAGTAAAATGGTTTCCTTAGATTTTTGGTTTATTCTCTTATTTCCAAGATCTTCTTCCAATACCCAATTAAGACCCGTTTTTAACTAAAAATTCCATTTAACCCATTCTTTGACCATTTATTCAACAAATCCGGTCCAAATACTTTGTTAACCCTTTTTAGAACCTGGAATACTTTTTAAGATGGTTAAAATCCATGTTTTCTTGTGTTTAAGTCATTTTTACCACTTTTCGGGTCCCCGAATATATCCAAATTGTTTATAAGTCCATGACACTAACATTTCATCATACACCCAAAATCATCCAAAACCTACTGAAATATCAAGTCTAACTCACGGGTTCAACAAACAAACTATGAACAAGATGGAAACTTAGAGTTTACACCATTTTCATCCATTACACTTGTGTAAACATTATATCTTGTGTTTATATATTACCCAAACCCTTTGTAACTTTGAAATCAGGTTGGTAGGAGTTTAGAAAATGCATTTTGAGCAGGTTACACGTTTAGTTTCAAAAGGTTACAAGTTGTGCAAGTTGGATGGTGTAAATACACCCAAAAAGAGGGTTTTCTAGGTGTAAACCGTGTTACACTTATAGAATGACATATATTTCGAGTGAAATACCTTCAAGAACGTGAAAAGCTCTTTATGAACAAGGTAGTAGCAGCAAGTTTCTATTAGATATGAGAATGGTAAGATTTTGAGTGAAAAATGAAGACAAACACATGAAATGACCAAAACCGGGTGACATGGAGCTTACACTTGGTGTAGACCGCGGTTTGGAGGGTGTAGCTTGACGAGGATGGCCTGAAAGTTCTTGGATAAAGCTGGAGAATGTCGAACAAATGCTGAAGAGCCACAAGCTTGCAAGATCCAAACATCACAAGCTCACAAACCTTCACCTCTTGCGGTTTTGATGTTTGGCCGATGGTGTGTTGTTGTGTTCTTCGAATATGGCTAAGATTAGAGAGAAAACCGTGAGTGTGTGGGTGTGAATTCTGGAGAGGAATCTGAAAATGAGAGGGAGAGATGAGAGGAATGAGAGGTGTAGGTGGTGCATGCAAGGAGAGTGGTGGAAATGGTGGTGGTGTAGAAAAGAGGGGAGTGGAGGAAATGGGCGGCCGATTTTGGAGTGTAGTGGGGAATTTTTGTTTTAATTTTAATTGTGATATTATTATGAAGTGTAGAATTATTTGTAGCATTGGCTAGTATATTAGATGGAATAATTTAGTTAGTTGATGTTTCTTGTGCATGATCATGCATGCATTAACTGAAAATTAAGTGTGTAGGCACACAATTTAATTGTTTCAATCATGATTTAATTTTGTATGGGTGACTAATTAACTTTCCTGGGACACTAAGATTCCTTAGCTAATGCTTGATCTAGTTAAATCATCACAAAAACGCAAGTCGGGAGGAGTCATGACATAATGAAATGTTGCTGAAAGATTGCCCTTCCGCATTAACAAATGCGGATGACTCGGAGGAAATACGGATGATGGTTTCCTCATCCACATTAACAAATGCGGTTGAACATATATAAAAAGGTCGGGTTAGCCTTTGTATTTTCTCAATTCACTTACTAGATTCTAAATTAGAGCAAGTCAAAAAGAGACCATCTAAGGAAACAGAAGTTAATTAACTTGGAAGAGAGATAATAAAAATGATATTAGCAATAACATTAATTGAATGGGTAATGAGCAGGTTGATAAGGGTTAGACTTATGACCTAGAGGTCGGTTGTTACATTCTCCCACTGTTTAGGAAATTTCGTCCCGGAATTTTAGCTTCGATTAGACTCGAAACGGGTGGGTTTAAAGAGGTGCTGATAACTCTTTCTCATTTCATCTTCTCACTCCCAAGTGAATTCAGGTCCTTACCTAGAATTCTATCTTACCTTGACTTTGGGTATGCGACTTCGTCTAAGTTTCATGACCAGCCGGTCAGTGAACTCTATGGGTTCTTCCATGAAGTTCAACTTATCGGTTATCCTAACTTCCTTCAATGGTATCTCCAAGGTCTTGTCTGCCAGGCACTTTTTCAGGTTTGACACATGGAAGGTGTCATGTATGTAGCTTAGTTCCTGAGGTAGCTTTAATTTATAGGCCACCTGACTAATTCTTGCTAGAATCTCAAATGGTCCAATGTATCTCGGGCTTAGCTTTCCTTCCCTTCCAAACCTCACGGTACCTTTCCACGGTGCCACTTTCAGCATTACTCTATCACTGAATTGAAACTCCAAGGGTTTTCGTCTTCGGTCAGCGTATTTCTTTTGACGATCCCTGGCTTCTCTCAAACGCCCTTTAATTTTAAATATCTTGTCGGTGGTTTCCAACATGATGTCGGTGCCCATTACTTGTCAGCAATCTCATTCCAATGGTGATCGACATTTCCTACCATATAGGGCATACGGAGCGGCCTTTATACTTGCGTGGTAACTATTATTATAGGAGAACTCTACCAAAGGAAGATGGTTGTCCCAGTTCCCACCAAAGTCAATCACGCAAGCTCTTAGCATGTCTTCCAGGGTTTGAATAGTCCTTTCACTCTGGCCATCAGTTTATGGGTGGTATGCAGTGCTTAGATCTAAATGGGTTCCTAACGCTTGCTGGAGTGTCCTCCAGAAACGTGAAGTGAAGTGGCTATCACGGTCGGAGATGATTGATAAAGGCACACCATGCCTGGTCACTATTTCATCAATATACAATTGAGCCAGTTTCGTTAGGTCGTAGTCTTCCCTAATCGGCAAGAAGTGAGCTGATTTAGTTAACCTGTCCACTATTACCCAAATAGCGTCATGCCCTCTAGAAGTTCTGGGTAGCTTTGTGACGAAATCCATTGTAACGTTATCCCACTTCCATTTTGGGATTTCGAGCTGCTGTAGCGTCCCTGACGGTTTTTGATTTTCAGCCTTCACCATGACGCATGTCAGACACTTGCCAACATAAACGATGATGGATTTCTTGATCCCAGGCCACCAGAAAAGGGCCTTTAGATCATGGTACATCTTGTCGCTTCCGGGGTGAACTGAGTACCTAGTTTTGTGGGCTTCGTCGAGGATTACCTCTCTAATTCCCCCATGCTTTGGCACCCACGTTCTCCCTTCATATTTATATATACCATCGCTGCTCAGCTCTAATCGCTTCTCCATTCCCGTCAACATCTCCCCGCTAGTTGATCTTAGTGTTTTCTTTAGTCTCGCGATAAGGTCAGTGTACACACTCATCCTTAAGGCACGGACGCGTAGAGGTTTTTCTCTTTCTTTCCGGCTCAAGGCATCCGCCACTACATTGGCCTTGCCCGGATGGTAGCGTATTTCACACTCGTAATCATTCAGCAACTCAACCCATCTTCTCTGGCGCATGTTTAGCATCTTCTGATCCAGAATATGCTGCAAACTTCTATGGTCAATGTAAATAATGCACTTCGTGCCATAGAGATAATGCCTCCACATTTTGAGTGCGAACACCACGGCACCCAATTCTAGATCATGCGTTGTGTAGTTCTTCTCATGATCGTTTAGTAGTCTCGATGCATAAGTGATTACTTTGTTGCGCTGCATTAGCACACATCCTAGTCCTTGACGCGAAGCGTCACAATAGACCACGAAATCCTCAATTCCTTCTGGGAGAGCGAGGATAGGTGCACTACACAACTTCTCCTTAAGTGTTTCGAACGCTTCATTCTGCTCTCATTCCCACACAAAGGTCGTATTCTTCTTAGTTAGAGCAGTCAACAGTTGCACAATGCGCGAGAAGTCCTTGATAAACCTTCGGTAGTATCCGGCCAATCCAAGGAATTGTCTTATCTTTGTAGAAGTTTCAGAAATTTTCCAGTCCTTAATCGCCTCAATTTTAGAAGGGTCAACTTGAATCCCATTCTCGTTTACCACATGCCCTAAAAATTGGATCTCTCGCATCCAAAATTCACATTTGGAGAACTTGGCATATAATTGTTCATTCTTGAGCAACTCAAGAATCAGCCTAAGGTGTTTCTCATGATCTTCCTTACTACGGGAGTAGATCAAGATGTCGTCGATAAACACGATCACAAACTTGTCAAGATACGGGCGACATACACGGTTCATGAGGTCCATAAACGCCGCTAGTGCGTTAGTCAATCCGAAAGGCATGACTTGATACTCATAATGTACGTATCTCATCCTGAAGGCCATTTTAGGTATGTCTTCTTCTCTTATCTTCAGCTGATGATATCCCGATCTCAGATCTATTTTAGAAAAGTAACTAGCTCCCTGCAGTTGATTGAATAGGTCGTCAATCCTCGGGAGGGGGTAGCGATTCTTTATAGTCAGCTTGTTCAGTTCCTGGTAGTCAATGCACATTCGTAGGGTTCCATCCTTCTTCTTCACGAATAATACCGGTGCACCCCATGGGGAAACACTCGGTCGAATAAATCCCTTGTCGAGTAGTTCCTGGATCTGCAACATTAGTTCCTTCATTTCGGGAGGGGCAAGTCGATACGGTGCCTTGGCTTTTGGTGCAGCACCAGGCAGTAGATTTATGTGGAATTCGACTTGTCGGTTCGGAGGGAGTCCCGGTAGGTCTTCGGGAAACACTTCTGGATATTCAGAAACCACTGGAATATCCTTAATCTTCTTCTCCTCTTTAGCCTTCATTACATAGATTATGAAAGCTGGGCATCCCTTCTTAAGGCTCTTGGTAGCTTTCAGATGAGATATCATAGGACATAGCGTGTCACTTCCTTCGCCACGAGCCACTAGCATTTTTCCGTCTATCAACGGTATTCTAAACATGCGTTCATCACACACGATCTCGACTCTATGCTTAGCCAGCCAATCCATAGCAACAACCAAATCAAAACCTTCTAACTTAATAGGCATCAGGTTAATCCTAAATATGCTACCTTCTAGATTCATTAAACAGTCCTTGATGACTTCGTTAGTTTCTATAATGTTACCGTCGGCTAATTCTATGGTGAACGGATCAGTTAGGGTACACGCACTCACGTCAATCAAAGGCCTAAAAGCACTAGAGACAAAACTAGCAGTTGCTCCAGTATCAAAGAGAACGGTAGCAGGATGGTTGTTTATAAGGAATGTACCATTGACCACATCGGGTTCCTTGCGAGCATCGGCTGGTTCCATCACAAATGCTCGTCCCTTTGGCTTGTTGGGTCTGGCCTCCTTATCTCTTCCCAGTTTAGGACACTTGTTCCTCATGTGCCCTGGATCTCCACACTC
The DNA here is from genome assembly GCA_025215565.1 of Flaveria ramosissima. Classification (NCBI taxonomy): domain Eukaryota; kingdom Viridiplantae; phylum Streptophyta; class Magnoliopsida; order Asterales; family Asteraceae; genus Flaveria; species Flaveria ramosissima. The sequence goes on along the minus strand of CM046044.1, from coordinate 5,691,632 downwards.
ATAGCATTGTTTACCCGGTGCATACGTACAATCCTTAATTAAATGACCTGGTCGCTTGGATCGGAAGCAGGGCATCAAAATGCAATCTCCTTGATGATGCAGTTTGCACTTGTTGCAGAACGGGCTCGTACCCAAGTACAGCTTCCTTGTCCTTTCACCTTGGTCATCGGGCCTCATACCCTCAAAGCTCTTCTTGTTTGACCCGCTACTACGGCCAATTTCTCTTTTCACATCGATCCACTTCCTTTTCTCACCCATCTGCTTCCTCTTCTCTTCAGTCCTTGTTTGATCAGTCCACCCAGCCCTTACTAAATCGTCAGTCAAACTGCTAGTGAAGTCAACCGCAGCTTGTAAGGTCAAAGGCCTGGAAGATCGAACCATTCCCCTGACTCTGGGATGTAGCCCCCAAATGAAATGCGCTACACCCTTAGATTCTGGTGTCACCAGGTGTGGCACCAATCGAGACAGGGCTAAGAAGCGGTTGATGTAATCAGTGTAATTAGGACCCTTCATCTCCAGGCTTAGGAATTCAAACTCTAGCTTCTCCAGTTGGTTGATGGGGCAGTATTTGCTGGTTATCAATTCCTGAAACTCAGTCCAGCTCATTCGATTAGCAGCGTTCCTTCCCCGGGGCTGAATGATCATCTTCCACCATTCCAGAGCCGATCCCTTGAGTGATTGGGATGCGAACTTCACCATGTGGTCCATTTTACACTCACTGATGTCCAAGACTACTTCCATTTCATCGATCCATAGGTACTTCTCTATCGCACCCTCAGTGCCGTAGAAGTCCTTTGGCTTGCATGCCATGAAAGTTTTATAGGAGAATCCATTCCTCAGTGCTTCAACTTCCTTATTATTGCCCTCATTGTTTCCAAAATACATCATCACCACCGGGGTTGCTCTGGTCTGTGTTGATCTGGGCTATAATGGTAGGAATAGCATTTGCAATCTGCTGTGCAACAAGGTTGGTGCAGGACCGGTGAAGGGTATGCACTTACAACACAACAACACAATGAGGAGAGTTGCTTAGAACACTTAACAGATCAAATAGGGAACTGGTTAACTTGTTAATAAAAGATGCTAAGAACATAAGTAAAAGTGAGACAGAACAAGATTGCAAACAACACAAGTATTTGGTTTTCAAGAATGTTGTATATTGCTTCTCAAGTTCTATTACAAGTTACAAAGCATCGATAGAAAGTTACAAGTACTTGAGACACTTTATACTACATCCTACAGCCGGCCATACTTTGAAGGCCAGCTGGATACAATTGACTAGACAACTACAAAATCAAATGTAGAGTCAAAAGGCATATCTGCCTTTTGACTTGTGACTATGACATGCCATAGCTCATATCCTAATATATTACAAAATGGATAAAAGTACATAAAGTAGAAAGCATGGACCCAAGACCTCAATGTACAGTTACCAAAAGCATGGACCTTTCACCAACACATGTAAGTTGGTGACTTTACAGAGTTGCAGCGGAAAGGTGGTCCAGCTTTATGGTAAAGTACATGAGATAAAGGCATATCTCTAAAAGTCTTCGGAAGAAATTTGTCTTCACTATTTGGCTTCGGAAGACTTTGTCTTTGAAGCTTCGGAAGACTTCACTTTTGGCTTTGGAAGATGTTGGTCCTGGCTTCGGAAGATTTTACACTTAGAATATTTCTAGTGCATGGTGTAAAACTTCCGAAGCATTTCTACTTCTGTTCTTTAGTGCATGCTTGCAGAGAGACTTTGGATGTTTCAGATGCATCAGACTTATAGGAACCCTTACAAACTCCCCCTAGGCTGATGCTACCAAAACATTTAGAAGATCTTCAGATGTTTGTAGTCTTCAGCACAATGATGACCATACCCTTCTTCATTAGATGTTCAGGATCATTTATACTCTCATAATATCTTCTCATCTTAAAAAGATCATGTAGAGGTAAGTTGATTATGTCTTGCCATGTATAGACATTCTCAACACCTTGATCTCTGATCACATGCCATCTCTCTGGATTAGTAGTGAAGGTCTAGGATAAGATGGGTGTCTCAGCTGCAAGAGGAGCCACTTGAATTGGAGTTGATCGGGCTGCCTCTTCATGCACTTCCTCAGGTTGATCTGACTCAACCTGAGGTGTAGAGGTGGATGATTCAGGCTTCTTCTTCTTATACTTTGGTTTAGAAGCCATCCTCTTCTTCCTCTTAGAAGACTTTAACTAAGAAGACCGGTCTGCAACATGTTGTTGATCATCCTTGTCTTTCTCAGTTGGGTGTTCCTCCCCCACAGGTTCAGAAGGAGAGGGAGTTTGACCCTGCTGTGGATCAGAAGATAAAGCTTGCTGAGGCTCAACAGGAGGTCCAGGTTGTGTTGTCTTAGATTGTTCAACCTTAACCTCCACTTCAGGTGGGATTTGACTTGGAGGAGAGTATAAGTCAATCAGCTCTCCACTCTTGATCTTCTTCTTGATTACCCTGATATGCTCATCCATTATGGATAGAGACATAGGGCCAAGTCTCCTTCCGGAGAATCCATACAGCTTCAAGAAGCTCATCATACTTTGTCTGTCAGCAGACTTTTTCATACTCTTTTGGATGATAGCTCTTGACTTTGCAGCATCTTCCCTCATCTTTCTCTTTGTTGCCTTTTGTTCTTTGAGTACTTGAAGTTCAAGCTGTTTGAGATACTCAAACTCAATGTACTCAAAAGACAAGGGAAGAAGTGCAGATGCCTGGTAGAGACCTGTGGCACTCAGGTAGTTGATCATGTTTTGCCTATCTGTTTCCTTGTCTACATGAGGTTCTTGTGTAGCAGCCACATCCTCTTGCACAGGACTTTCTTGAACTGGGGAGAGAGTTGGAACATGCTTGTATAATCGTTTCTGTCTCTTCTCTTCTTTGAATTGGAGAAGTAATCTTGCATCCTATTTTTCCTTCATCTCTCTTGACACTTCCATGTCAGCCAGTTCATTTAATTGCTCTAAGGGAAGAGATATAATCTCATCTATGTCATAGTTTCTGGTCTGCAGGTAAGTAATCCTGACTGCCCTCAACTCATCTTCTTGAGTGTTTGGTCTGGGGCGGCCCTGATTGCAGCTTGCATAAAGCCTAAAGACCCAGAGGAACTTTCTCCCCTTAGCTTCCTCTTCCTCTCTCTCTCCTCGTCCTCAATCTCCTCAGGAGTCAAAATCCTTTTCCCTTTGTCACCCACAGACCTTTGTGACTCAGGGTGGATAGAGGTTTGGCCTTCATTGCTTGGTGTAGCATCCAAGTTCTGGCCAGAGAGAGGTTGTGAGACACCTTCACCAGCAGGTGTTTCACTGAGGGAATGAATTTCTGAAGCAGTTGTTGGTGTGACAGGGCTCTCAAGCTCTATCACTGGGCCTTCAGCCAAGGTTTTCCATTTCAAACTAATCTCAGGGTCTGCCTCAACATCCAGTTGACCAATGACATTACCTGATTGCCTTTGTCTCCTTCTAAGGCTGAACTCTTCAGTAATTCTGTCTTGAATCCTGAGTGCTAACTTGTCAGCTTGTCTTGATTTTCTTGGGTTGACAAGTGGCATGTTGATCAGGTCAAGACCTTCATAGTAGTCCAAAGTCTGAAAATTGAACTCTTCTTGCTGCCCTTGAACTATGTGAAGAATGAGGACTCTTCTATTAGCATCATACCTCCACCCAATAATGTAGTTTGAAGTTCCTTGAGGTGGAGATGACATAACCCTTGCAATGCCTTCCTTAAAGAGACTCCTAATGACAGAGTCAATTATGTCCACATTAATGTGAACTTGAGGAAGTTACTGAGTATGCACAGTTGCAAGTGAGGATGGTGAATCCTCAATGTCCATACTCCCTGAACAACTCCCAGGTTCTTTGACTGTAATGACTTTCTCCCCCTTTTTGGTAACATCACCCTCTTGCATAGATGAGCTAGAGGTTAGGTCAACCACATTCACAGGTTCTTGTGTTCCTGGTTGAGCTCTTCTTAAAAGTCTCCCAGCTAGTTTTTCCCTGAGATAAGATATCTCAAGTTGCTGATCATTGACCCTATTATGCAAGGTAGTCACTTGAGATTCAAGGTGACTAACCTTAGAGACTAAATAGGAGCATGTTTTTGACAGGTTTTGCACCTTTAGTCTCAAATTCTCCTCTTCTTCATCAGAAGAATCATTTGAGGATGAGATGATTTGACCAAAGTCCTCTCTCTCACCACCAGCCTCAGGTTCTTGGCTGCTGGATTTTCTCTGCACATTGACATCCTCAGTTGAGGTGTCAATGGGCTGAGTTGCCATGGTTGAGGTCTTAATGATGTAATCACTTGCAGAAGTGAGAGCCTCTTCCATATGGATATCCTAAACAGGTTCAAAAAGTATCCACCTCAGTTATGGGTGACTGATATGGGCTAGACAAAGGAGACTCAGGAGTACTCATCTCTTTTTGAGTAGGGGAGGAGTAGAGAGACTCATGGTACCCATTGAAACCTAAGTCTTCATCAGTATAGAATGAGAGGTTAGGAATGGGTTGATTTAAGTCTAATGGCGGGGGATGGTAACTGTTCTCTGATGTAACACCCGGTTATTTATTGATTTTGAAGCCGACGAATGAAGAAAAAGAAATAAAGTCCAAAGTCGAGGGACCAAACTCGCCACCGAGAGAAAGTTGAGTACGTGGGGGTATTTAAAGGGAGAGGGCAGCCCTTACCCTCTCCCCACACTCACATTTCAGCAAAAAGAGAAGAGAGAAAGGGGAGAAAGGGAGAAAAGGTCGGTTCGGGTAGATTCGAGCAGGCAAAATCGTCGTGTAGCGAGTCCAATCGAAGCTCTTCTCGTTGTGGTCGTTTGCGTGAGTTCTAGGACCCCTCATTTACTTGTTTTCAAACGGATTTGGGGCTGGAAAGCATAGAAAACCCGTTTTGTATGTGTGTGTGTTTGACCCATTTGGGTGTGGTTGTGTGTGATGCGTTTGGTGTTTGTTTCCGGGCTTGTGTGTGCTTGTATGGTGTTGTGGTATGCATTCCTAAGGTTTAGGATGGTTGATTTAGGCTTAGAATGGGTTTGGATGAGCTTGGAGGCCGAAAATGGCAGATTCGCTTCGGGATGAACTCCTTTCTGCATCAGCTAGGGCTAGGCGACCGACTGAAGGCCATACGGCCGACTGAGGGGCGATTGAGGTTCATTCGCACGATTGGGGTTTATTCGCACGATTGAGGGTTCATTCGCATGACTAAGGTTTCATTCATACGATTGGGGGTCCAGTCGCATGGGAAATCATACGACTGAGGGTCCAGTCGCATAGGTGCTTAGTCGCATTAGTTCCAATCGCATGGGACTCATTCGCATTGAGTCCATTCGCATGAGGTCAGTCGCATAGGTGCTCATTCACATTAGTTCCATCCGCATGAGGTCCATACGCACGACTGGGTGTCCATTCGCATAGATGTTCATCCGCATGAGTCCAATCGCATGATGTTCAGTCGCCTGGAGGCCATGCAACTGAAGGGTGTCCATACGCCCAAATAGGGCTGTTGTACCCGGGGAAACATGTAGTTTAATTACTGACCTTCGGGGGAAAGTGCAGATGTAAGTTTTGACATGGAAATTCCCGTAAGTTCATGTAAGATGACTGTTGAGGCCTTAGAGGGTATGTTGGGCATGATGATGATGATGTTGCATATTTATGCATGATGTATGTTATGTATGTATGATGTTGCCCTGTATGATGATGATGACTGTATATGTTGACGTTCCTGATAATGATGAATGTTTATCTTTCCTGTGACTTTACGTGTTATGTTAATGAATGAAATGAAAGTATTATGTAACGTAAAGTGGAAAGTAATAAAAGGTAATAAAAGAGGAACATGATGAATGCATGCATTAATGAATGATGAATGTAACAAAAGTCTTGCAAGCATTAAACATCGGGACACGCCATTAAAAGGTGTTAGCCCAACGGTGTGCGGGTTCGCTACCCCGGGAGGATGCACATTGGGGTCTTTCTTTGTGATTGACCATTTGTATGGAACCATTGTTGCTTGCCTTAGGTACTGTGACCAGAGGTGCTGGGCACCGTGAATGAAGGTCTATGATAGGCTTAGGTCCAATACCATGAGCATGAAAGGCATAGTACACGACAATGGTATACCTGAACTTTATCCTAGGTACTGTGGCCAGAGGTGCCGGGCACCGTGAATGAAGGTCTATTATAGGCTTAGGCCCAGTATCATGAGCATGAAGGGTAAAGTTCATGGTGTTAATGAAAGGAAAATATATAATGATGAACAAACGATTGAAAGTAAGAATGAATGAATGAAATGAATGATGAAGATAATAACTATTATCAATGTGTACGTATGATGTGTGATCGCATGGATGAAGTGAACGGTTTTAACAAAAGAAAAGTATGTTTTGTTATAAAACTAGAACTCACTCAGCAACACTGACTTTTTATGTGTTTCCAGTTGGCAGGTAATGATTGCTGAGGATGACACTGCAAGGCTACTCGGCTCTTTTGGGATGACATCCATTTATAATGCTTTTGTGATGTAATGCAAACTTGTATTTTGTCATTGGATAATGATGTATTATTTGGCTAAAGCTATTATATTGAAATGGAAGGAAGTTTTGAATGTTTCCGCTGCGATATTTTATAAAAGTTAAATATAGTTATTTGTTTTATGTGCGATGAATGACCAACTGTTGGCGTCCCGGGAACAGGGCCTTACACCTGAAGGTTGTTCACTTGAGTGTTGAGACTCAGAGTGAAGGCTTAAGGCAGTTGGGCTTGTGAGCTCATCAGGGTGAGCATGAGGAACCTCAGTCCTGATTGTTGAAGAGATGGGAGTGGTTTGCTCCTCAGGGGAAGTGGGAGCTCTAGTGTCCACTTCCTCCTGTATAGGTGAGTATATGGGGGCCTGCACAGACTCAATAGCTTGAGCAGGGGTTCGTTTGGATTTTCTTTGGTAGGTGAGGGTGACTTGGGCCTTTTTGGTGTTTGAGAGGTAGAAGGTGTGAGTTCAACACTAGCTTGTGTTGCTAGGTTTTCACCTTGAGCAATGAGCTCTAACATTTTTGGAACTAGGGCTGTTTCTACCCCTGAGAAGCCTACAGTTGGCTTCTTCATAATTTTAAAGATGTCGGGCTTCATCTGTCCCAATTTAAGAATATTATCTATTTCCCTCAACTGTGAGCCCAGTTCACAGTTGAGAATGTGTTGAACATATCTAGGAAACATATAATACTCTAAGGAGTCCAAGTTAGCAAGCAAATTTGTATAAACAAATTGAGAGTACCTGAACTTGACCCCTTGAACCATTCCATGTACTATGAAGGAGAGATCCTCAAGAATCTGGTCCCACCCTCCATGCTTGTTTGACAAGCTGTGGATAACAACATGAAGCACGTATTTCCACTGGGATGAGACCTTCCCTTTCCTGAAGGTCTTTACAGAGAAATCTCCCTCATAGCCCATCTGCTCAAAGGAATGATTTACAGCTTTCTTTGGGAAGGACAACTCACCTTCTTTATCATCCAGCTGCAAATGAGTGTTTATGATGGCCGGAGTGATGAAGATTGTCCTCCCTTGCACTGTGGCAGACAGTGCCTTCTCCCCATCCATAATGACCTCTTGGCAGGTCTTCCAAAATTCAAGCAGATGATCCTCATAGAGAGTAGGATCAATGGTTAGGGAGGTGGAGTAATTTGATAGAGCTACAAAACGGCAAATCTCTGAGAAACTTTCATCTCTCTCAGAGCTTAAAAGAGCAACTTGGTTATGTTGCCTGTGAAATTGCATGGAGAAATCTGGGTTGTTTCTGATGTTTAGGTTGGCCATTTTAGAAGCTTAAGGATAAAGAAAGATGAAGAACAAAAGGCGGTTTGGGAGAATTTAGGTTTAAGGAATAGTGTAATTGAGGAAGATAGTGAAAGAGGGGGGAACCGTTGGGCATTTATGTGAAAAGGATTTGAGACAAAGTTCATGAAAGAGGATAAACTTTGAAATCCGGATGTCGGTCCCACCTCTGAAAAGTAGTTTACTTTTGCCCAAAAAGTAGTTTTCTTGGAAGTCGAGACATCTTCCGAAGGTTATTTGCTTCGGAAGTTCTGAAGAAAAAGCTTCCGAAGGCAAATTGGCTTCGGAAGAGATTTCAAAGGTTTTTGAGAATTTTGCTTCGGAAGAGAATTTTACACTCAAAGATTTTTATTCTAAGAAGAATAAATACTTCCGAAGGTAAATTACTTTCGGAAGAAACTTGTTCTTTGAAAACATACAAAGTACTTAAGTTGATTTTAAGCTTCGGAAGATATTACAGAAATTTCTTCCGCATGTAAGATCACTGAAGCAATTATTTGTTTACTAAGACATAAACTAGTTTGATTAATCCCTTTTCAAAGTTATCTCTAATCAAATGATACCTGAGGTTAATATGCTTTGTCCTTGAGTGCTGCACATGATTCTTTGTGATGGAGATAACACTATTGTTGTCTATGTGGATGGGAGTCTCTTTAAAGTTAAATCCATAGTCCAGCATCTGATTTGAATCCAAAGCACTTGAGCACAACAACTTGCAGCAGCAATGTCTTCAGCCTCAGCAGTTGATGCAGACACACAGGATTGTTTCTTGCATTGCCAAGAGACTACTCTTCCACCAAGAAATTGACATCCCCCTGATGTAGACTTTGTAGTCGTGTTACAACCACCATAGTCACTATCTGTATAAGCATACAGATTAAAGTCAGAATTCTTTTGATACCAAAGGCCAAGTATTGGAGCACCTTTGAGATATCTTAAAATTCTTTTGACAGTGACCAGGTGTGACATCTTGGGGTTGGCTTGATATCTTGCACAAATGCATGTAGCAAACATAATATCTGGCCTGCTAGCTGTGAGGTACATAAGAGACCCAATCATTGCCCTGTAGAGATGTTCATCAACACACTCCCCCTCAAGATTAGGTCCAAGGGAGTGATTTCTTGCTATGGGTGTCTTAGAAACCTTACAATCAGTCATGTTAAACCTTTTAAGTATGTCCTGTACATACTTTGACTGACTTATTAAGATGCCATTGTCAACTTGCTTCACTTGAATTCCTAGAAAGAAATTGATTTCCCCCATGGCACTCATTTCAAACCTGTCCTTCATCAGCTTCTCAAAGTCTTTGCGGAGCTTTGGATTAGTTGACCCAAAAATAATGTCATCTACATATACTTGAACTAGCGTTATGTCATTTCCTATTCCTTTGATGAAGAGAGTTCCATCTATAGTACCTCTTTTGTAACCATGTTGACAGAGATACTGAGATAGAGTCTCATACCACTTTCTTGGTGCTTGGTGCAGCCCATATAGAGCTTTATCAAGCCTGCAGACATAATCAGGATGATCAGGATCTGCAAACCCAGGTGGTTGTCTGACATACACCTCTTCATCAATCACCCCATAAAGAAAAGCACACTTGACATCAAGTTGGTAGACCTTGAATTCTTGGATGCAGCAAAAGCTAGGAATATTCTAACAACTTCAAGTCTTACCATAGAAGCAAAAACATCTGTATAGTCAATTCCTTCTTCTTGACTATATCCTTGAACAACTAGTCTTGCCTTGTTTTTGATGACAAGTCCTCTATCATCCTTCTTGTCCCTAAAAACCCATTTGGTTCCTATGATAGTCTTCCCTTGAGGAAGAGGAGATAGGTTCCAAACCTTTTGCCTTTTGAATTAAAGCAGCTCCTATTGCATAGCTTCAACCCAACTTCCATCCTTTAGAGCCTCATCAATTTTCTTTGGCTCTATCTGGGACAAGAAACAAGAGTGAAGACAAACATTTGTTTCATGGGTTTGTCCTCTTGTTCTTACCCCTGAATCAACATCTCCAATGATGTTTGTGGTAGGATGAGACTTATGGATTCTTAGCTGAAGGATCACAACAAGTTGCTTAGACAGATCTAGATTTGAAAAATTTTGATCTGGCAAAGAAGATTCACCCTCCACATCACCACACTTATCAAGATTGACTTGATCCAATCAGCATCAAGAAATTCTTGATTACTTTCACCACCACCATTTTCTCCAATATTTGTAGCTCCTTCTTCTGAGTTTTATGCCTATAAGCTGGAATCTGAAGGCATCCCAGAATCATCAGCAGGATTTGTCATTGATGTGCTGGTAGAAGCTTCATTTGCAGGAATAGTTACCACTGGAGCTGAAGATGTGTAACTTGAGGGTCTTCTTAGCTCAAATCTTGGGTCAGGATCACCTGTTTGGTAATATATCTGTAGATCCTGAAACATTCTCACAAGATTTGTTAAAACAGTTGGTATTTAAATCAAGATCAAATAGCCAATCCAGACCAGAACCTTTCACACTGGGAGTGTGCTCATTGAAAGTCACATTGGCTGACTCCTCAACTATTCTAGTTCTGAGATTGTATACTCTATAAGCTTTAGCTTGAGAAGAGTATCTAATAAAGTGTCCATCATCTGATTTCTCAGCAAACTTGGCAATTTGATCCTTGGTATTCAAGATGGTGCAAGGACATCCAAATGACCTGAGAAAACCAATGAAGGGTTTTCTCTTGTGCCAAAGTTCATAAGGAGTCTTACATTGTGTCTTAACCACTAAAACTCTGTTTTGCACATAGCAAGCAGTGTTCACTGCCTCTGCCCAGAAAGTGATGGGCAGTTTAGAATCAGACAACATAGTTCTTGCAGCTTCAATTAGTGTCCTGTTTCTCCTCTCAGCAACACCATTTTTGCTGAGGAGTCCTGGGAGCACTATATTGTCTTGTAATACCTTTTTCATCACAAAATGTATCAAGGATTTGATTCTTGAATTCAGTTCCTTGATCACATCTTATGGTTTTGACCTTGTGATCACATTCATTCTCAATCTTTAAGATGAAATTATTCAAAATATCAGGAGTCTCATCCTTAGTTCTAAGAAAGAAGACCCAAGTGAATCTTGTAAAATCATCTGTGATCACCAAACAATAAGAGGTCCTTCCTAGACTCAATACACTGGTGGGGCCAAAGAGATCCATATGTAATAAGTGTAGGGGATTAATGACGGAGTTTCTTTCCTTTGGCTTGTGAGATACCTTGTGTTGCTTCCCTTTTAGGCATGCAACACAGTGGTCATCACTTGTAAACTCTTTCTTTGGTATTCCAGTTACCAAATCATTCTTAATTAATTTATTCATGTTTTTAAAGTTTACATGGCACATTCTTTTATGCCAGAGGAAAGATTCATCATTATTTCTTTAGATAGAAAGCAGGAAATTTCTCCTGAGGGAGATGTTTCTTGCAAGTCCATCTTGTACATGTTCCCTTTTCTAGGGGCTCTGAGCAAGATGTGCTCATGAGGATTGACCACCCGGGGCCTGAGAACAATGCACTCATGCTCAGTAAATAGCATGTTATGACTCTGATCACAAAATTAGGATACACTCAGAAGATTGTACCCAAGCTCCTTGACAAAGTTTACCTTCTCAATGCTAAGCTTACCATTTGTGACCTTGCCCCTTCTAGTAATGTAACCTCCTGCATCTCCTTACAAAAGCAACTGGTCCTCCATCGATTCTTTCAAACTTTTGGAGTAGTGACCTATTGCCTGTCATGTGCCTGGAACAACCACTATTAATGATCCATATATTTCTGTTTGTCTTGAGCTATCCCTGCACAAAAGAGATGATTAGTTACATTTGAAAACCCAAGCCTCATTGGTCTTGGGCTCATCAAAAGAAGTTGAAGACAATGCAACAGTAATTGATCCTATAGTCATGCTAGAGGGATCATTTGCTGATGTTGATGAAGAACTTTCAGCCGCTTGGTCTTTCTTTGACTTCCATACCACCTTTGGAAGCTTAGACTTGACCTTCAATACTTCAGAAGTTTTGATGACTTCGAAGTTTTGATGTCTAGCCCTTCGGAAGATCTTGCTTTCACTGCAGCAGGCTTCAGTGCTTTGGAAGTATTCCTTTCTTCCGAGACCAAATTTTCTTCCGAAGGCAAGTTTCCACTTGTCTTCTTCTTCATTTTGGAGCTTCCGAAGGAAACATATTTTCCTTCCGAAGCTTGCTTCTTCTTCTCCAAACTCTTAGAAGTTTCTTTCTTGGTCATGTGGAGAGTACTCCTTGGATTGTAAACACAATCTTTAGCAAGATGAGAGGTACTCCCACACATAACACAATCCATTTTCTTCCTTCTAGGAGTTCTTCTTTGTGAACAAGGCTGAACTTGATCACTTTCCTTCTCCATCTTCACCTTTGCAGATGCTGTGGCAATTCTTGTGGGGTTAGAACTACCTTTGGAGCAGGATGGTTCAGGTTGTACAGCAGCAATGCACAACTGATCAGCCTTCTTCTTGATGATGGGATGATTTGGACATGAACTAGAACTCTTGTTGATGGAGTTCAAGTTTGTGTCTTCAGCCTTTACTACTTCAAATCCTGCAGAGATGAAGACTTGTTTCTGTGCAGAATTGAAGGTAGCCTTGATCTCTTGAGCCTTTTTGGACTTTCTTTTGGCCTTCCTGATCAAGTTTTTTTCTTGACTTGGTCATCCCAACAGCTTTGCTCTCCTCAGAGGGATGGTGACCCTTCTTAGAATGCTCTTCTTCACTCTTCTCAGAGCCATTCTCCACCATCTCCTCTCCATCCTCTTCAGTCACAGGATCTATGAGGGGAAGCTCATCTTCACAAGTTCCACACCTAGGAGATCTTACAACAAGATTGTGTGTGGAGGAGCTATCTCACAAGATCCTAGTCCCTGCTTATTTTGATAACAAACTTTTGCATGCAAGGATGAGGATATTATGTTCTTGAAGGTCTCTTCTTCAAGAACACATTTTTTTGCCTTGGCTTTGCTGATCACAAGCTCAGCCTGGCATTCAGTTAATTTAGTAATGAGATCTTTGATCTGAGTCCTGTAGTTTGTATGCTCATGTTTAAGAGTTGAAATGGTTTTCTCTAAGTCCTCTATCTTTAGTTTATAATCATTTTCAGCTCTTTTAAAATCAGCTTTTAAAATATTTAAGGACTCAAGATCAGATCTCATTTCTAAATTATAGGACCTGTATCTATTAACTTAGCAATGCATTCAGGAGTACAAAGATGTTCCAATACCTTGGCTTCATCGTGGTCTGCCATGAGTGCTTGGTTTGGAGATGCATCTTCTACTTGAAAGCTCCAGTCAAAGCCTCCTTCTTCAACAGCAACTGCAGCTTGCTGCTTTGGCTTCTCATTCTGGGGGGCTTTCTCAGTGTAGTTTGGTCTGGTTTGTGCTTGGCCACCATTTGTCCTTGGTGCCTTACACTCTCTTGCAAAGTGTCCCATCTGGTTACAGTTGTAACACTTTACTTTGCTTTTGTCCAGCCCAAACTTTCCACTGGCTGCATTGCTTGGAAACTTTCTCCCTGTCCTCTTGTAGAACTTCTTGGCTCTGTGAGTGAGAAGAGCCATCTGCTGGACTATCTCCATGTACTCCAGATCATCTGATGGATACAGTCCAAATCTTCAAGAGTGAAGAGAAAGTTTCCTGAAGTTTCATCAGCAGAGAAAAGGCATGAGAAGAACTTGTCTCTTGGAAAGGACTTCCTTGAGTGTAGCTTTCCTTGGAGTCTTGGGAAGGTGATGAAAGGGCCCTTTTGTGAGTTGTCAGGGAAGCATATAAGATGATGCTGTGGTTCAATGCTTTCCCTTTCAACCACATGGAGGGCTGAACTCAGTTGATTGCTGGAGTTACCAGATGAGTTTTGCATGTTCATCTCCATCTGGTAGCCACTAAGAATACCATACAACTCTGTGAGAGTAAGAGTCTTAAGGTTCTCAGTCCTCTTGATAACAACACAATAATGTGTCCATTGTCTAGGAAGAGAGGACATAAACTTCCTTACAATGTCCCTGTTCTCAAGAGTTACTCCAACATCCATTAGAGTATCCACAATCTCAACATACCTGAAGTATTGTTGAGTCATGGTTTCACCTGCCTTGAAGGTGAAGTTTTCAAACTGCTGCTTCAGGAGATCCTTCTTGTTCTCCTTTGCTTCAGTAGACCCCTCATACATTAGCTTCAGTGCCTCCCATAGTTGGCTTGGCAGTTTTGCACTTCTTGAAGCCTCTGTAGATGGAGTTTGGAAGAGCAGTTTGAAGGGCTGTCATGGCTTTTTGATCAATCTCTATTCTCTTTCTATCTGCTTCAGAGTAATCAGCCACAACCTTAGGAATCATACCACCACCAGTAGCAAAAGTGGTGCTTGGTATGTAAGGTCCTTCAACAACAGAGTCCCACATCCTGGAGTCTTGAGACTTGATGAAGCCTTCCAAACTTTGACACCAAGTATCAAAGTCTTCAGGAGTGATTAGTGGAGACTTTGTCATAGTTCCAGTTTCCATATCAGCTTTGGTTATAACTGCCATTTGAGTTGTTAAGTATTTTGTGTGTGTAGGGATCTTAAGATGGTGAGATCTTATATCAAGAGCCTGAAATGCTCTGATACAAAATGCAGGACCGGTGAAGGGTATGCACTTACAACACAATAACACAATGAGGAGAGTTGCTTAGAACACTTAACAGATCAAATAGGGAACTGGTTAACTTGTTAATGAAAGATGCTAAGAACACAAGTAAAAGTGAGAGAGAACAAGATTGCAAACAACACAAGTATTTGGTTTTCAAGAATGCTGTATATTGCTTCTCAAGTTCTATTACAAGTTACAAAGCATCGATAGAAAGTTACAAGTACTTGAGATACTTTATACTACATCCTACATCCGGCCATACTTTGAAGGCCAGCTGGATACAATTGACTAGACAACTACAAAATCAAATGTAGAGTCAAAAGGCATATCTGCCTTTTGACTTGTGACTATGACATGCCATAGCTCACATCCTAATATATTACAAAAAGGATAAAAGTACATAAAGTAGAAACCCAAGACCTCAATGTACAGTTACCAAAAGCATGGACCTTTCACCAACTCATGTAAGTTGGTGACTTTATAGAGTTACAGCGGAAAGGTGGTCCAGCTTTATGGTAAAGTACATCAGAAAGGCATATCTCTAAAAGTCTTCGGAAGAAATCAATCTTCACTATTTGGCTTCGGAAGACTTTGTCTTTGAAGCTTCGGAAGACTTCACTTTTGGCTTCGGAAGATGTTGGTCTTGGCTTCAGAAGATTTTACACTTAGAATATTTCTAGTGCATGGTGTAAAACTTCCGAAGCATTTCTACTTCTATTCTTTAGTGCATGCTTGTAGAGAGACTTTGGATGTTTTGGCTGCATCAGACTTATAGGAATCCTTACAAACTCCCCCTAGGCTGATGCTACCAAAACATTTAGAACATCTTCAGATGTTTGTAGTCTTCAGCACAATGATGACAATACCCTTCTTCATTAGATGGTCAGGATCATTCAGACTCTCATAATATCTTCTCATCTCAAAGAGATCATGCAGAGGTAAGTTGATTATGTCTTGCCATGTATAGAAATTCTCAACACCATGATCTCTGATCACATTCCATCTCTCTGGATTAGTAGTGAAGGTCTAGGATAAGATGGGTGTCTTCGCTGCAAGAGGAGCCACTTGAATTGGAGTTGATTGGGCTGCCTCTTCATGCACTTCCTCAGGTTGATCTGACTCAGCCTGAGGTGTAGAGGTGGATGATTCAGGCTTCTTCTTCTTAGACTTTGGTTTAGAAGCCATCCTTTTCTTCCTCTTAAAAAACTTTAACTGAGAAGACTGGTCTGCAGCACCTTGTTGATCATCCTTGTCTTTCTTAGTTGGGTGTTCCTCCCTCACAGGTTCAGAAGGAGAGGGAGTTTGACCCTGCTATGGATCAGAAGATGAAGCTTGCTGAGGCTCAGCAAGAGGTCCAGGTTGTGTTGTCTCAGGTTGTTTAACCTTAACCTCCACTTTAGGTGGGATTTGACTTGGAGGAGAGTATAAGTCAATCAGCTCTCCACTCTTGATCTTCTGCTTGATTGCCCTGATATGCTCATCCACTATGGATATAGACATAGGGCCAAGTCTCCTTCCGGAGAATCCATATAGCTTCAAGAAGCTCATCATCCTTTTTCTGTCAGCAGACTTTTTCATACTCTTTTGGATGATAGCTCTTGACTTTGCAGTATCTTACCTCATCTTTCTCTTTGTTGCCTTTTGTTCTTTGAGTACATGAAGGTCAAGCTGTTTGAGATACTCATACTCAATGTACTCAAAGAACAAGGGAAGAAGTGCAGATGCCTGGTAGAGACCTGTGGCACTCAGGTAGTTGATCATGTTTTGCCTATCTGTTTCCTTTTCTACATGAGGTTCTTGTGTAGCAGCCACATACTCTTGCACAGGACTTTCTTGAACTGGGGAGAGAGTTGGAGCATGCTTGTATAATCTTTTCTGTCTCTTCTCTTCTTTGAATTGGAGAAGTAATCTTGCATCCTCTTTTTCCTTCATCTCTCTTGACACTTCCATATCAGCCAGTTCATTTAATTGCTCTAAGGGAGAGATATAATCTCATCTATGTCATAGTTTCTGGTTCGCAAGTAAGTAATCCTGACTGCCCTCAACTCATCTTCTTGAGTGTTTGGTCTGGGGGCGGCCCTGATTGCAGCTTGCATAAAGCCTGAAGACCCAGAGGAACTTTCTCCCCTTAGCTTCCTCTTCCTCTCTCTCTCTCCTCCTCCTCAATCTCCTTAGGAGTCAAACCCTTTTCCCTTTGTCACCCACAGACCTTTATGACTCAGGGTGGATAGAGGTTTGGCCTTCATTGCTTGGTGTAGCATCCAAGTTCTAGCCAGAGAGAGGTTGTGAGACACCTTCACCATTCACTGAGGGAATGAATTTCTGAAGCAGTTGTTGGTGTGATAGGGCTCTCAGGCTCTATCACTGGGCCTTCAACCAAGGTTTTCCCTTTGAAACTAATCTCAGGGTCTGCCTCAACATCCAGTTGACCAATGACATTACCTGATTGCCTTTGTCTCTTTCTAAGGCTGAACTCTTCAGTAATTCTGTCTTGAATCCTGAGTGCTAACCTGTCAGCTTATCTTGATTTGCTTGGATTGACAAGTGGCATGTTGATCAGGTCAAGACCTTCATAGTAGTCCAAAGTTTGAAAATTGAACACTTCTTGCTGCCCTTGAACTCTATGAAGAATGAGCGCTCTTCTATCAGCATCATACCTCCACCCAATAATGTAGTTTGAAGTTCCTTGAGGTGGAGATGACACAGCCCTTGGAATGCCTTCCTCAAAGAGACTCCTAATGACAAAGTCAATTATGTCCACATTAATGTGAACTTGAGGAAGTTGCTGAGTATGCACAGTTGCAAGTGAGGATGGTGAATCCTCAATGTCCATACTCCCTGAAGAACTCCCAGGTTCTGTGACTGTAATGACTTTCTCCCCTTTTTTGGTAGCATCACCCTCTTGCATAGGTCAGCTAGAGGTTAGGTCAACCACATTCACAGGTTCTTGTGTTCCTGGTTGAGCTCTTCTTAAAGGTCACCCAGCTAGTTTTTCCTTGAGATAAGATATCTCAAGTTGCTGATCATTGAACCTATTATGCAAGGTAGTCACCTGAGATTCAAGGTGACTAACCTTAGAGACTAAATAGGAGCATGTTTTTGACAGTTTTTGCACCTTTAGTCTCAGATTCCCCTCTTCTTCATCAGAAGAATCATTTGGGGATGAGATGATTTGACTAAAGTCCTCTCTCTCACCACCAGCCTCAGGTTCTTGGCTGCTAGATTTCCTCTGCACATTGACATCCTCATTGAGGTGCCAATGGCTGAGTTGCCATGGTTGAGGTCTTAATGATGTAATCACTTGCAGAAGTGAGAGCCTCTTCCATATGGATATCCTGAACAGATTCAGAAGTATCCACCTCAGTTATGGGTGACTGATGTGGGCTAGACAAAGGAGACTCAGGAGTACTCATCTCTCTTTGAGTAGGGGAGGAGTTGAAAGACTCATGGTACCCACTGAAACCTAAGTCTTCATCAGTGTAGAATTAGAGGTTGGGAATGGGTTGATTTAAGACTAATGGCTGGGGATGGTAACTGTCCCCTGAAGGTTGTTCACTTGAGTGTTGTGACTCAGAGTGAAGGCTTAAGGCAGTTGGGCTTGTAAGCTCATCAGGGTGAGCATGAGGAACCTCAGTCCTGATTGTTGAAGAATGGGAGTGGTTTGCTCCTCAGGGAAAGTGGGAGCTCTAGTGTCCACTTCCTCCTGTATGGGTGAGTATATGGGGGCCTGCACAGACTCAATAGCTTGAGCAGGGATTCGTTTGGATTTTCTTTGGTAGGTGAGGGTGACTTGGGGCCTTTTTGGTGGTTGAGAGGTAGAAGGTGTGGGTTCAACACTAGCTTGTGTTGCTAGGTTGTCACCTTGAGCAATGAGCTCTAACATTTTTGGGACTAGGGCTATTTCTACCCCTGAGAAGCGTACAGTTGGCTTCTTCATAATTTTAAAGATGTCGGGCTTCATCTGTCCCAATTTAAGAATATTATCTGTTTCCCTCAACTGTGAGCCCAGTTCACAGTTGAGAATGTGTTGAACATATCTAGGAAACATATAATACTCTAAGGAGTCCAAGTTAGCAAGCAAATTTGTATAAACAAATTGAGAGTACCTGAACTTGACCCCTTGAACCATTCCATGTACTATGAAGGAGAGATCCTCAGGAACCTGGTCCCACCCTCCATGCTTGTTTGACAAGCTGTGGATAACCACATGAAGCACGTATTTTCACTGGGATGAGACCTTCCCTTTCCTGAAGTTATTTACAGAGAAATCTTCCTTATAGCCCATCTGCTCAAAGGAATGATTTACAGCTTCCTTTGGGAAGGACAGCTCACCTTCTTCATCATCCAGCTGCAAATGAGTATTAATGATGGCCGGAGTCATGAAGATTGTCCTCCCTTGCACTGTGGCAGAGAGTGCCTTCTCCCCATCCATAATGACCTCTTGGTAGGTCTTCCAAAATTCAAGCAGATGATCCTCATAGAGAGTAGGATCAATGGTTAAGGAGGTGGAGTAATTTGATAGAGCTAAGAAACGGCAAATCTCTGAGAAACTTTCATCTTTCTCAGAGCTTAACAGAGCAACTTGGTTATGTTGCCTGTGAAATTGCATGAAGAAATCTGGGTTGTTTTTGATATTTAGGTTGGCCATTTTAGAAGCTTAAGGATGAAGAAAGATGAAGAACAAAAGGCTGTTTGGGAGAATTTAGGTTTAAGTAATAGTGTAATTGAGGAAGATAGTGAAAGAGGGGGGAACCGTTGGGCATTTATGTGAAAAGGATTTGAGACAAAGTAAATGAAAGAGGATAAACTTTGAAATCCGGATGTCGGTCCCACCTCTGAAAAGTAGTTTACTTTTGCCCAAAAAGTAGTTTTCTTGGAAGTCGAGACATCTTCCGAAGGTTATTTGCTTCAGAAGTTCTGAAGAAAAAGCTTCTGAAGGCAAATTGGCTTCAGAAGGGATTTCAAAGGTTTTTGAGAATTTTGCTTCGGAAGAGAATTTTACACTCAGAGATTTTTATTCTAAGAAGAATAAATACTTCCGAAGGTAAATTGCTTTCGGAAGAAACTTGTTTTTTGAAAACATACAAAGTACTTAAGTTGATTTTAAGCTTTTGAAGATATTTCAAAATTTTCTTCCGAAGGTAAGATCACTGAAGCAATTATTTGTTTACTATGACATAAACTACTTCTGAAGGTAATTTTGAATCTTCCGAAGAAATCAAGATTTTCAAAAATTTAAGAAAAGTCTTTTGAAAAGATTTTTCTTCCAAAGAAAACAAGGGCTTATGAAGGTGATATAATAGACAACTTAGGATACACATGTTTTAGAAATAAACATGATTAAGTTTTAAGAAAAGCTATTCAAAGTTAATCATCCCAATGGCTGATACAAGATATTTAAATCTTTGCTCATCAAAAGCTTTGGTGAACAGATCAGCATATTGTTCATTTGTGTTAACTTTGACTAGTTTGATTAATCCCTTTTCAAAGTTATCTCTAATCAAATGATACCTGATGTTAATATGCTTTGTCCTTGAGTGCTGCACAGGATTCTTTGTGATGGAGATAGCACTATTGTTGTCTATGTGGATGGGAGTCTCTTTAAAGTTAAATCCATAGTCCAGCATCTTTGTGATGGAGATAACACTATTGTTGTTAGTTGGCAATCCTTTCATCATTCCCCTGGTTTGCATTTTCTCCACGAGGGGTTCCTGGTGGAGTAGGGGTTTGGTTTCTGGTTTGTCTAGCCCCTTCACGGCAGCCTCTAGTAGTTCCTCTTCTTCCAATACGGGTTCCTCTCCTAGTCGGCATTCTGATAGCATTACAGATAAATTTTCGTTTAGCATCTCATAATTGGTTTCGAGTAGCCCATGCATCATTTACCGTAAACTATCGCGTCCTAGAAGAGGGAGTGTATCATACACACCACTAAATACCTCTAACAAGAAAATGCTTCATTAAACTAGCTCGAGACAATTTATCCAAAATGGACACATGTCAATATTCCCAAAGCATAACATGGCACATTGTAAACCAATATAAATGGTTCAGCAAGGTTTTAGCATCAATTAAAAAAACAGTTTCACCGAGAGATAGAGTTAATAGTTTCAGCAAGCATAGTTGTCTCAGAGTTACACTCTTACAAATTGGAAGGTACCATCACCCCCATAATAATAATAATAATAATAATAATAATAATAATAATAATAATAATAATAATAATAATAATAATAATAATAATAATAATAATAATAATAATAATAGTATCAGATAATAATAGAAATAGTTTCCTTCAACTGTCCACAAGACAGATGATCCCACACTCTCTCCCATCCTTCACATCCACTTCTTCTTCAACCACCCTAGCCATCCAGAGTTCTTCTTCTTCTGCTCTTGCTCCAACCATTGGACCCCGTGCGACGCCATCATGGCCAGAAACTGAGCAGACTGAGAGGTCCTAGTAGCGTGCTGGAGAGTCAGCTCGTGCCGACGAATGGTCCTCAGAATCTCATCCAGAGCCGCATAGGAGGGACCTACGTCGCTTGCCCGGCGGCTAGACTGGGAGTACCTGTCACCAGCTAACACACTAGGGCCATCATACATGTTGCGCCTTGGTGGCATCCAGTGCTCGTCATGTGGGTGGTGGTGGAGTGGGTCAAATGACGGAGGTACAGGTGTCGGAATCCTAACAGGTGGTGGAGGAGGAGGTGGCATCCTAAAGGAGACTGAGGGACCTAGCCTTGTACTCTTGTGTGGGTGGGTGATCACACGTGCACCCCTATCTCCAATAGGTAGGATAGGTGAGTGGGTAGGAGCTATTACATAAGGTGAATGGGAACGTGTCCCGCTCCTGGAGGGGGATGTCAAGCAAGAGTCTTCTAACGGCTCGGTGTCGTCGGATTTGACGGATATCCATCCTGGATGTCCGCATCTCCTCATGTACTCCTCGTATTCCGATTGCGGTATCGCCTTCTTGAGGCTCCCAGATGGTGCAGTCCCATCAGAGGGGTATGTCGGTGCCTTACCCTTGTCGGCCATAATCCTGCAAGAAATATCATGAGTAATTTGGTTTCTCATAGCTCATGATTGTAATAATAATAGTACTTATGGTAGTGATGGTAATAGTATCAGATATCCCAATAGTATCAATAACCAGAGGTATCAGTGATTAGTAGTCTCAGATATCAATAACTTCTTCAAATAGCAACAAGGAGAGTAGTTATCATTTAGGAAAACTCCTAGACCACTTTAAAAGAAATTTCAGAAATCATAGCTTCAAAAAGAACAAGTTCACTAATTGCCTAAAGGTCCATGCTGGAACTTATGCGTCCGGTAAATTCATGATTACGTTGATCAAGTGCAATCATCAATTTACCCAACCCGATCATCCCAACACTTTCCCACAAGGACGGTCCTAAGGTATCAGGGTTGTAGCCTAGGGTCTACTATGGTATTCCCGTCTTCTCTACAACCTTTGGCTCTGATACCAATCTATCACACCCCGGGCCCAGGTAGGGTGGGACGTCACAGACTAGCACTGCATATGGCAGCGGAAATTGACCATCATAAGAGCACAAAAGGAGAGAACATCACATGGCATTAAAAGTTTAAGATAACCCGGGCTAGAAACAGATCTAGCCCCCAAATGAAATTGTACATCCAACATAAGAAAAAAATGTATTCATCAACAATAACTATAAATTGTTAAAATTGTTTTAGAATCAGACAAGCCAAATGCCATGGTCACGGTGCTAGGTCAAGGTCTTCAACATAGCTAGAATCCCTTCACGGATTACCAAGAAATTTGTGTCAACTAAAAAGTTGGTGAATTTCAAGTGCTTAATGTTTAAAAAAGGGATTCATTGGAATCCATATTAGATTCAGAAATCATAGTATCATAGTTGTGGGGATCACAATCAACCCTACACTCAGCCTCGGCTAGCCTCTTCAAAAGTTGTGTTACCAGTTAAATCCCATTTGGGAGAACTAAGCCTCAAACAGTGTACCATACCTACCGAATAGTTCACCATAGTATCTTATAAAAACCTGTTACATGCCACAAACGACCCCACAGGATCTCAATGTGGTACCCTTCCCGTTCATCACGGAAAGGCACTGTGTGTGGGGGATTCCCCAAGTAGATCTACCCATATAAAACAAGCGGTTCACGAAAGAATTAATGACTGTGATACAAGTATCAGCAGGTATCAATATTACCACAACAAATAGCATCATAATATAGCATAGAAATAGTTCAATCTAGACAGAGCATGCTTCATCCCAAAACAATAATAAAAAGGGATCACTTGAACTCACCTTAAAAAAACTCAAGCAAAAGGTTTCTTTGTGTGCCGGAAAAAGTCTCAATTATAGCACCCTACCATCAAGATTTAAGTGTTAAGCCACTAATTCTAGGGTTATGGAGATGCACTAGGTGTGTCATGAGGTTAATGTCTTAATAGCTTTTGATTTGCTAAGTCTTTATAGAAAAAGTTTCCTTTTATAGTAAGTTAGGGTTTCTTAGGAAAGAATACATGATTTCCCATGTTAAATTACTTATATAAGTTAGTTTGAGTCTTTTAAGTGATTCTTAGTCCAAGGGGGTCGGTTTATTGAAGTTTAGCAAAATTTACAGTTTAGTCCTCCAAGTTTCCAAAACTTACACTTTCTACCCCAAAGTTTGATTTCTTGCATCTAATGACTTTTAGTTCTTAACTTACTGAAGTAAAATGGTTTCTTTACTGAAATAAAATGGTTTCCTTAGATTTTTGGTTTATTCTCTTATTTCCAAGATCTTCTTCCAAACGTTACCCGGTTAAGACATGTTTTTAACTAAAAATTCCATTTAACCCATTCTTTGACTATTTATTCAACAAATCCAGTCTAAATACTTTGTTAACCCTTTTTAGAACCTGGAATACTTTTTAAGATGGTTAAAATCCATGTTTTCTTGTGTTTAAGTCATTTTTACCACTTTTCGGGTCCCCGAATATATCCAAATTGTTTATAAGTCCATGACACTAACATTTTCAGCCATTAACATCTCATCATACACCCAAAATCATCCAAAACCTACTGAAATATCAAGTCTAACTCACGGGTTCAACAAACAAACTATGAACAAGATGGAAACTTAGAGTTTACACCATTTTCATCCATTACACTTGTGTAAACATTATATCTTGTGTTTATATATTACCCAAACCCTTTGTAACTTTGAAATCAGGTTGGTAGGAGTTTAGAAAATGCATTTTGAGCAGGTTACACGTTTAGTTTCAAAAGGTTACAAGTTGTGCAAGTTGGATGGTGTAAATACACCCAAAAAGAGGGTTTTCTAGGTGTAAACCGTGTTACACTTATAGAATGACATATATTTCGAGTGAAATACCTTCAAGAACGTGAAAAGCTCTTTATGAACAAGGTAGTAGCAGCAAGTTTCTGTTAGATATGAGAATGGTAAGATTTTGAGTGAAAAATGAAGACAAACACATGAAATGACCAAAACCGGGTGACATGGAGCTTACACTTGGTGTAGACCGCGGTTTGGAGGGTGTAGCTTTACGAGGATGACCTGAAAGTTTTTAGATAAAGCTGGAGAATGTCGAACAAATGCTGAAGAGCCACAAGCTTACAAGATCCGAACATCACAAGCTCACAAACCTTCACCTCTTGCGGTTTTGATGTTTGGCCGATGGTGTGTTGTTGTGTTCTTCGAATATGGCTAAGATTAGAGAGAAAACCGTGAGTGTGTGGGTGTGAATTCTGGAGAGGAATCTGAAAATGAGAGGGAGAGATGAGAGGAATGAGAGGTGTAGGTGGTGCATGCAAGGAGAGTGGTGGAAATGGTGGTGGTGTAGAAGAGAGGGGAGTGGAGGAAATGGGCGGCCGATTTTGGAGTGTAGTGGGGAATTTTTGTTTTAATTTTAATTGTGATATTATTATGAAGTGTAGCATTATTTGTAGTATTGGGTAGTATATTAGATGGAATAATTTAGTTAGTTGATGTTTCTTGTGCATGATCATGCATGCATTAACCGAAAATTAAGTGTGTAGGCACACAATTTAATTGTTTCAATCATGATTTAATTTTGCAAGGGTGACTAATTAACTTTCCTGGGACACTAAGATTTCCCTAGCTAATGCTTGATCTAGTTAAATCATCACAAAAACGCAAGTCGGGAGGAGTCATGACATAATGAAATGCGGCTGAAAGATTGCCCTTCCGCATTAACAAATGCAGATGACTCGGAGGAAATGCGGATGATGGTTTCCTTCATCCGCATTAACAAATGTTGTTGAATCGAATGATGATTTTCCTCATCCGCATTAACAAATACGGTTGAACATATATAAAAAGGTCGGGTTAGCCTTTTGCATTTTCTCAATTCACTTACTAGATTTTAAATTAGAGCAAGTCAAAAAGAGATCATCTAAGGAAACAGAAGTTAATAACTTGGAAGAGAGATAATAAAAATGATATTAGCAATAACATTAATTGAATGGGTAATGATGCAGGTTGATAAGGGTTAGACCTAGAGGTCGGTTGTTACAGTAGTCAATCCCTTCTTCTTGGATGTATCCTTGAACACCTAGTCTGGTCTTGTTTTTTATGACAATTCCTCTATCATCTTTCTTGTTTCTAAACACCCACTTGGTTCCTATATTAGTCTTCCTTTGAGAAAAACGACATAGGTTCCAAACCTGTTGATAGGTTATCTATAGATCCTGAAACATTTTCACAAGATTTATCAAAACAGTTAGTAACTAAGTCAAGATCAAACAGCTAATCAGGACCAGAACCTTTCACACTAAGAGTGTGCTCATTGAAAGTCACATTGGCTGACTCCTCAACTACTCTAGTTTTGAGATTGTATACTCTATAAGCCTTAGCTTGGGAACAATATCCAATAAAGTGTCCATCATCTGATTTCTTAACAAATTTGGCTATTTGATCTTTGGTATTCAAGATGGTGGAAGGACATCCAAATGATCTGAGGAAACCAATAAAAGATCTCCTTTTGTGCCATAGTTTATAAGGAGTCTTACCATGAGTCTTAACTACTTAAACTATGTTCTTCACATAGCAGGAAGTGTTAACTGCCTCTGCACAGAAGCTGATGGGCAGTTTAAAGTCAGGTAACATGGTTCTTGCAGCTTCAATAAGTGTCATGTTTCTCCTCTCAACAACACCATTATGCTGAGGAGTCCTGTGAGCACTATACTGTCTTGTAATACCCTTTTTATCACAAATTGCATCAAGGATTTGGTTCTTTAATTCAGTTCCTTGATCACATCTTATGATCTTGACCTTGTGATCACATTGATTCTTAATTTTCAGGATGAAGTTCTTCAAGATCTTAGGAGTCTCATCCTTAGTTCTAAGAAGAAGACCCAAGTGAATCTTGTGAAATCATCTGTGATCACCAAACAATAAGAGGTCCTTCCTAGACTCATTACACTAGTGGGGCCAAAGAGATCCATACGTAATAAGTGTAATAGAGTAGTGATGGAGTTCCTTTCCTTTGGCTTGTGTGATACTTTGTGTAGCTTCCCTTTCAGGCATGCAACACAATGATCATCACTTGTAAACTCTTGCTTTGGCATTCCAGTTACTAAACCATTCTTAATTAATTTGTTCATGTTCTTAAGTTTACATGCCATTCTTTTTATCAGAGGAAAAGACTTATCACTATTTGCTAGATAGAAAACGAGACTTCTCCTGAAGGGAAAGTTTCTTTAAAATCCATATTGTACATGTTTCCTTTCCTAGGGGCTCTAAGTAGGATGTGCTCTTGAGGAATGACCACCCAAGGTTAGAGAATAATGCACTCATTCTCAGTGAAGAACATGTTATGGCTTTGACCAGAAAATTGGGATACACTTAGTAGATTGTACCCAAGCTCCTTAACAAAGTTTACCTTCTCAATGCTGAGCTTACCATTTTTGACCTTGCCCCTTCCTGTAATGTAACCACCTGAATTTCCACCAAAAGCATCAAGCTCTCCATCAACTTTCTCAAAGTTGTGAAGAAAAGAGTCATTGCTTGTCATGTGCCTGGAACAACCACTATCAATAATCCATACATTCTCTTTGGTCCTTAGTTGTTCCTACACAAAAGAAAATGGTTAGTTACATTTGAAAACCCAAGCCTCATTGGTCTTGGGATTATCAAAGTAAACTGAAGACAATGCAATAGTGATTGATCCTATATTCAAGCTTAGGGGATCATTTGCTGTTGATGATAAAGAACTTTCAGTCACATGGTCTTCCTTTATCTTCCACACCATCTTTGAAATATTAGACTTTACCTTTTACACTTCAGAAGTCTTGACAACTTTAGAAGTTTTGGAGACTGAACCTTCGAAAGACCTTGCTTTCAATGTAGCAGGCTTTAGTGCTTCAGAAGCATTCCTTTCTTCCGAGACCAAATTTTCTACTGAATGCAAGTTTTCATTTGTCTTCTTCTTCATTTTGGAGCTTCCGAAAGGAAGAGATTTTCCTTGCGAAGCTATCTTCTTCTTCTTATTCTCAAAAGTCTTCTTCTTGGTCATGTGGATCGTACTTGTGGGATTGTAGATGCAATCTTGGCAAAAGGAGAAGTACTACGACACATGATACAGTAAACTGGCTTTCTTCTGATAATCTTCCTTTGAGAAAAAGGTTGAGCTTGATCACTTTTCACTTCCATCTTCATCTTTACAGATGATGCAACAACCTTTTTAGGGTGAGGCTTGCTTTTGGAACTAGATGGTTTAGGCTGTGTAGCAGTGGTGCATAGCTGATCAACCTTCTTCTCTTTACAGGATGAGTTGGACAAGAACTAGAACTCCTGGTACTAGAGTTCATAGTTGAGTCTTCAGCCTTCACCGCTTCAAATCCTATAGAGATAAACATTTCTTTATGCTTGGAGTTAAAAGTGGCCTTAATCTCTTAAACCTTCTTTGATCTTCTCTTAGCTGTTCTGATCAAGTTCTTCCTCTTGGACTTTGTCATCCCTGGTTCTTTTCTCTCCTCAGGAGAATAGTGACCCTTCTTAGGATGATTTTCCTCACTCATTTCAGATCCATCCTTCACTATATCCTTATCAACCTCTTCTTGAATGGGGTCTATGAGGAAAAGCTCATCTTAACAAGTTCTACACCTAAGAGATCTTACAGATAGTAGAGTGTGTGGAGGATCTATCTTAGTAAATCTCAGTTACTGCTTATTCTGATAACAAATCTTTGCATGCAAGGATGAGGATATAATGTTCTTGAAGGTCTCTTCTTCAAGAACACAATTTTATGCCCTTGCTTTGCCGATCACAAGCTTAGCCTGTCACTCAGTTAACTTAGTAACAAGATCTTTGATTTGAGTCCCGTAGTTGGTGTGTTCATGTTTAAGAGTTGAAATAGTTTTCTCTAGATCTTCTATCTTAAGTTTATAATCATTTTCAGCTCTTTTAAAAACTGTTTTTAAGATATTTAAGGACTTAAGATCAGATCTTATTTTTAAGTTATAGGACCTGTATTTATTAACTTCAGCGGGAGCAACGATGTTCCAATACCTTGGCTTCTTCATGATCAGCCATTAGTTCTTGGTTTGGTATGGCATCTTCAACCTGAAAATTCCAATCAAAGCCTCTTTCTTCAACAGCAACTCCAGCTTGCTGCATGGGCTTCTCAGTTCGTGGAGCTCCATGACTGTAGTTTGGTCTGGTTTGTGCTTGGCCACCATTTGTCCTTGGTGCCTTGCACTCTCTAGCAAAGTGTCTTATTTGGTTACAATTGTAACACTTCATTTTGCTTTTGTCCAGCCCAAACTTTCCACTAGCTGTATTGTTGGGAAACTTCCTCCATGTCCTCTTATAGAACTTCTTGGCCCTGTGAGTGAGAAGAGCCATTTGTTAAACTATCTTTATGTACTCCAGATCATCTGGATGGATACAGTCCAAGTCATCAAGAGTGAAGATAAAGTTGCCACTGCTATAATCAGTAGACACAAAAGCTTGGAAAGAGCTTGTCTCTTGAAATGGGCTTCCTTGGATGTAGCTCTCCCTTGGTGTCTCCAGGAAGGTGATGAAAGGACCTTTTTGTGAGTTTTAAGGGTAGCAGATGAGATGATGTTGTGGTTCTTTGCAATCCCTTTCAACCACATGAAGGGCTGATTCTATTGTTTGATGGAGTTACCAGATGAATTTTTCATGTTCATCTCTATTTGGTATCCATTGAGAATACCATACAACTCAATGAGAGTAAGGGTCTTGAGGTTTTCAGTCCTCTTAATGACCACAAGATAAGGTGTCCATTGTCTTGGAAGAGATGACATGAACTTTCTCAATATGTCCCAGTTCTCAAGAGTTACTCCAATATCAACTAGAGTATCCACAATCTTAACATACTTCATGTATTTTTCAGTTATGACTTCACCTGTGTTGTAGGTGAAGCTCTCAAACTGCTGCTTCAAGAGGTCTTTCTTGTTCTCTTTTGCTTCATTTGACCCCTCATACATAAGCTTCAATGCATCTCATAGTTGCTTGGCAGTTTTGCACTTCTTGAAGCCTCTGTAGATAGCATTTGGAAGAGCAGTTTGGAGGGTGGTCATGGCCTTCTGTCTTGAGACTTGATGAAGCCTTCCATTCTTAGGCACCGAGTATCAAAGTTATCAGGAGTGATCAGTGGGGACTTTATCATAGTACCGGTTTCCATATCAGACATAGAAATAGCTGCTATTGAGTTGTTAAGTGTTTTGTGAAAACTAAAAGATTTAAGATGGTGAGATCTTACAATCAAGAGCCTAAAATGCTCTAAAATAAATTGTAGGACCGTTTGGGAGATGGTCGATACAATATTTTTCACAATGAGGAGAGACTTACAAAACTTAACAGATGAAATAGGAACCAGGTTTAGATAGATTATACTATGAACACAAGTAAGTAAGTAAGAGACATAACAAAAGGCAAGAACATGATTATGGTTTTCAAGAATGCTATATATTGCTCTCAAGTTCAAGTTACAAGTGTTATAAATGATAAACATAAATACAAGAACCCGAGAAACTTTATAATACATCCTACATCTGGCTATACTTTGAAAGCCAACTAGAAACACTAATCTAGACAACAAGATCAATGTACAGTCAAAAGACAGATTGCCTTTTGACTTGTGACTATGACATTCCATAGCTCATATCCTAATACATTACAAAAAGAATAAAAGGTACAAAAGTAGAAAGTTACAGACCAATGACCATACACTACAATTGACAACAACTTGGACCTTTTCACCAACTTATCTAAGTTGGTGAGTCTTCAGAATGGTAGCGCAAAGTTGTTCAACTTTATGTCAAAAGGTGATTAGAGAAAGAATGCCATCTCTATATTCGGAAGAAATCAGTCTTCAATCTTTTGGCTTCGGAGGACTTGGTCTTTGAAGATTCAGAAGACTTTATCTTTGACTTCGGAAGATTTGGTCTTTGGCTTCGGAAGATTTTACACTTAGAATATTTTCTCTAAGTTGCGTAAATCTTCCGAAGCATGCATGCATGCTGGTAGCTCTTTGTTTGCTCTGGTTGCATCAACCTTTAAGTATAAACCTTACAATATCGGTGAACAAAAACATATTATATTTGACTTCACTCGTTTTCAAACAAAATCTACATTGAAACGTAAACCAACTCAAAACATACAAAAAATGCCATGAAGACATTTTCTGAAAAAATAAACACCATCTAAAGATAATGATTTTGACAATAATAAATCTTTCTTTGTTTAAGAATAATATAAAGTATAATATGAATTCTATATGAGAGAATCAAAACAATAACAATGATACTAAATCCAAACATAATTTGAAATTGAATGAATTTACAATATGGATTTTCGCTTGAATGGATCGAGACAATAACATAGATTTTTACCTTGTGATAATATAATCCAAGTTTAAATAGCAACTTGTGCTGATAACATGTTGTGAAACAACAACCTATTAGCAACATTCTATATGCATGTGACAATAGAGATAAGAAAGAGACAAAGCAAGAAGTAGAGAAAATGGGAAAACTCTTATTATATAAGTGTGTCATCTTTATACAATCATGAGCTATATATAGGGTATTTAGTACTTAATACAATAAATCTAAGTTAATGAGAAATAGTAACCATTCACAAGTTACAAATAATATTGATAATCACAATTTTATAATATTTATAACAAATCCATAATATATATCCTTACTAGGTTAGTACACGGTTAATTAAAATATTTTTCTAAACTCTTTATAGAATATATTAGAATATATAAATGGCCATGCGTGTACTAATCTAATTGTGTATAAACAAAATCTATTTAATTATAATCTTCCAAACAACTTTATATAATTTTTAATGTTTTTATTGTTATGTATAGATTAGATTTCACTTTTGGTGTATGTGCTTTGGATATTTTAACCACTTTAGTCCAAAAAGAAATATTTTGTCATATCAAGTCCTATGGTTTCATTTCTATAACGGTTTTGGTCTCTAACAATAACTTTATTAGTTTTATTAGTTTAGTTCAGAGTAGTTTGGTCATTTTGTATCTAACCACTATCTTTCTTTTTCTCTTGATCTCATTTGAAACTTAGGACACATGCCACCTACCTCACCCTTTTTTTCTTCCTTCTTCTCCGGCTAGATCCACTATCACCTTCCTTCTCCAGCTACTCCAATCACCTTCATGTCTGATCGATTATGATGGTCAGTTCTACATACAAAGAGAGAGAGAGAGAGAGAGAGGAATATGTGAGACAAGAAGCGATAGTGGTATGATGGTTTGATTATGGTGGCCAGGCCTATGGTGGTAGTGGTGTGGTGTTTTCATCTTTCTCCATAAATTATGTTTGATTCAAATATGGTCGTTGTGGCAGTGTTGGTGTGTTGATTTGAAGGTTTGGGACTATGATGAGGTTGGGGGAAAGATATGGTTGTAGATTTCAACAAAATAGATTTGGAGTTTTATTGAATAGCTTCTAGCAGGTGGTGATTTTGTTAGAAAGAGCGGCAGCGGAATAGGGTTGTTCGGCTGATGAGAGGTTCTCATGAAGGTGGCTTGGTGGTGTTGCGATTAAAGTGAATCGGCGTTCGTAAAAAGAAGGTCACCGGAAGTAAGTGAAGTAGATCAAAGGATATATGTCAGAATCCAAGTTTTCCAAAGCTGCGAGGATGTTTTACATTGAGAATTTTAGGGAGTTGTCGTCGTAGAGGCTCAGTAAAGTCCTTGTTGTTGCTGCAGGTGATCATCAGATTTGATATTTTGATTATTGGGTACAATTGATGCTTAATAATGTTTGTGAATTTGTTTTATAGTGGCGTCTTGAAGGAGCTGTGAGTAGCTAATATCTGATGGTCGTGTGACTGTTGATGTCTTTGAGATGATGGTGGTCGTGGTTTTCGTTTGGTCATCAAAGATTGTGGTCTTCGTCTGGTCGTGAGATATGGTGGAAGAGAGAATATATTGAAGAAAAATGGTGTGTCTCACTATTAAATAATTTATTTTTAAGTTAATTCTTTACATATGTAAAAGGACAAGAATACCCTTAAAATTAACTTATAAAACTAAAAGAGTTAGTGTGAGGGACAAAAACCGTTATAGAAATGAAACCACAGGGCTTGATATGATAAAATATTACTTTTTGAACTAAATTAGTTAAAATGCTCAAACCACAAGGACCAAACATGAAATTTGCTCTTATGTTTATTATTTAGATTTAGGTAAGTTATAAATTACATGTTGAAATAATTATATCATATTTTAAATTGTCAAGTTTACTTTTATAGAAACATAACTATTTGTAGAAATAGATACACAAAAATAAAATAGCTTTTGATTCACATAATATTTTTTTTCCAATATACGTTTTATTTAAAGTTTGAATATTTTTGAAAATGGAAAATAATTAATCAAAGATTACACATTAATGACATTATCATTTTCCTATAATTCTAAAATAGATGATTGAAGTTTAAACAAAAAAAAATAAATTAAGAAGTTATAAGAGAGTGTAAAGTGTTCCAAAAAACTATATTTCTTTATATAATATTGATTATATAATATTGATAAATAACCATTAGTGTAGTTTAATGATCGATTCTTCAACTATGTTTACGTCGAAACGTAGAGTAAATAAGACTTATACCATCGAATGAAAATATATTAAGTCTGACCTGATGCATTCCCAAATAAAACTTAAATTGAAACGTAGAAAAACCAAAGCATACAAAAAAGAAGCAAAACAAAACATTTTATGTTTGACCCAGATTGTTTCTAAACGAAATCTACGTCAAAACGTAAACTAACGTCAACATGTAAATATCAATATGATTAATCAGATTTGACCCAAATATCCCAACCATTCATTTTCTCTTCAACAGTAGTTGGGTGTGTTAACCTATAAAAAGTCCTTAACATGTACCTTCAACTCAACGGCTTATATTTACTTAATATTTGTAGCATAAAGCCCCAAATTAGTTCGCTTTGTAGACTTTCAAATCTCTAATTAAATAGTTCAATTAATACAATTATTAGTGGAAAGTTAGGGGGCTAAATTGAAACTTATTGAAAAATATATTGTGGTCGAACTAAAATCTTGAGAAATGTCTATGAAAGTTTTCAATTAATAATATTAATTATTATCTAATTTTAACCGTACTTTCAATAGCTGAAAAATAGTCGTGGTTATCAAATTGTAAATTTGATAAAGTTAGTGGGACTGAATTATAAATATATCAAGAAGCGAGGGACTAAATAGTAAAGCTAGTGTTGAGTCACCATCCGCATGTCCATATCTGCTCTTTAACGCAGATCTTAAATTCCATATCAAAAACCACAAATCATCACCAAGATCGTAAGGATAAAAAGGTGAAATTGTGTGATCGTGACTGTAAAATCAAAGAGGAAAGAGGATCGTTAGGCGGTGGTGATTGTCAGAAATCATTGGTGCTTAGTCTCGATTCTAGGTCAGTTTGTGAAGACGTTGTTATAGGGGTTTGAAATCGGTTCTGTGAAGGTGAATGTGGGTTAAAAGTCGATATCCAAGTGCTACGGTGGTTGACGGGCAGCCGACAAAGGGTGTTTTACAGCGGGCGGTGGTTCTGATATGGTGCCGACGGTTGGGTCGGTGGCTTCGTGACGTTGTTAATCGACGCTACAGAAGCAATCAAAGGGTTGAAAGTTTGATTCCGATGTCCTCTCCCTCTCTATGTGATGGTATACATATGTTGGACCAAAAGAACCAATGAGCCTGATCAGAAAAACCTCTAAGTCCCACAGACATTACAACTGCTGAAGAAATCACATGCTGAAGACATCAGCTGATTACAAAGGTCTGAAGACAAAGTCTGAAAGCAAAGAACTGAAGACAAAGTCTGAAGCAAAGAACTGAAGACAAAGTCTGAAGATGAAGTGCTGAAGACAAAGACTGAAGACCAGAGTGATCAGCAGTTGTCACAACAGCTGAAGTTGTTAACTTCAGTAGTTGTGATGGTTTTACTTTTCAGTACTTGTAATTTTATATTTCAGTAGTTTATTGTTTCAGTAGTTATTAGTCAGTAGTTTTATGTAATTGTACTTAGCATTCACTGAGATGTAATCAGTTGTTGAGAACATCTCAGTAGTTTGCTTATTTCAGTTGTTTTTGTAATTCTGTTAGATGTCACTGTCAAGTGACATCAGCAGACGTCACATTCCTCTATATAAGGGATGTTGACCTAGCTGTATTTCTAACCGAAGCATTACGCGTGAATGAAAACATTCCCTTAACAGAAATATTCTCTCTATAATTGTGATTGATTGTCTTGCATATTCATTACTTTTCTTGCTTGAATTCGATCTCAATTTGTGATATTCCGCTGCATAATTCTAACCTAATTGATCCGATCCTATCAAATGGTATCAGAGCAGGTTAATCATTGATCGATCTAACAATTGATCATTGAAACTGTTCTTTTGATAGCAAAGGTTGATCGAATTAGTAGTTTTGCAAGAATTGATTATAGAGATTAATTTTCTGTGCTTCCGGTTCATTAATTGTGATTCTAATTGTTTTTCTAAGTGTGTTGTTGAGTTTTCAAACCAGACCAATTTTAATCTCAATTGAATTAGTGAAAATGACTACTTCAATGAATGATCCTCACAATACTGGCTCCTCAACTAAGCCTCCTATGCTTGTTAGGAGTGAGTATAACATATGGCAACGCCGAATGCTCCATCACCTGTCTGTTAACAGTTCAGGTTGTTGGAAGTCTGTGGTTCATGGACCATACAAGCCTATGGTGAGTAATCCTGAAACCAAGGAGATGGTTCCTAAAAGAAGGAACAATATTCTGATGAGGATTTAAAACTGTTTGAGATTGATGCTAAAGCCCATGGAATTCTGGCCATGGCACTGCCTAATGAAATCTATTCTGGGCTCATGCATCATGAAACTGCTTATGATCTCTGGGTTGCTCTAAAGGAACAATTTGGAGGAACTGATGAGGTCTTAGCAAACAACAGAGAAATCCTTGCCCAGCAATATGAGACATTCTCTCATAGGAAGGGTGAGACACTGACTCAACAGTTTGAGCGGTTTTCATGTTTAATTTCTGAGCTTAAAATGGTTCAACATGAATACACAAACAGCCAGATGAATAATAGATTCCTCAGATCCCTGCCTGAGAGATGGGACACTTACACCATTGTCCTACGCTCCAGTGCAAATCTGGATACTCTATCTCTCACCCAACTTCATGGAAGCTCTTAACATTTGAGAGAGAGATAGAACAGAAAAGGAAACTATCTTCATCTGGAAAGCTCACTGATGACTTTGTACCAGGTAATACTGCTCTGGTTGGTCATGAGTCTGAATATGCTTCATCTGAAAGTTCATATGATGAGCATATTGATTTCTCTTCAAACAGTGGAAATCATGCTTTTGTTGGAGTTGAGGGAAACTCATGTTTTAATGCTGATAATTTGTGTTTTGTGATGGATGATTTGAAAGGAATAGCTGATGATGATCTTGAAGAGATGGATATTTTGAGCCAAATGGCATTGATTAATATCAGATCTCAAAAGTTTTATAAGAGAACAGGTAGGAAATTTCCTGGTCTCTCTGGCAAAACCAAGGTTGGTTTTGACAAGAGTAAGTTGAGATGTCACAAGTGTCACAGACTTGGACATTTTGCTAGAGAGTGTAGATCATCTGGATCTAACTCATCTGCACCCTTTGTGACTTTTCCAAGTAATAATTCACAATCCAAAGGGCAACATCCTACCAGTTCTGATCATCATTCTCAGCATCAATCATCTCCTGCATACTTTGTCCCTCAAAGCCCCATGCCATATCCTTATCCATGTTTTTACATGCCTCAGTCTGGTCAAGTTTCAGTACCAATGGCTCAACAACCACATGCTCTACCTGATTCTCAGCCTTCTCAATCAAATCAGCAATCTCAACCTCAATCTCATCAGAGCTTTTTCACCCCTGAGGTTGTTGACTGGAGCAGCCTACCAGATGATGTATCTGGTTATTCTGAGCAATTTGCTGGTGCTGGTCAACATGGTGGTGACAATCCTTTTGGAAACCTTGCTTTAATGGCCCTGGAATCTACTGATGACAATCCTTCATCATCACAGGGTTCTCATCATCACAGGTACCACAGGTATCTTCTGAGGCTAAGGCCAAGATTTGTTCTGAATCATGCATAGCTGCTTTTGTTTCTATTAGGGAAGCAAATGTAGCTTTAATTAATCAAAATCTTGACCTAGAAAAGGCAATTTCTAAAAGAAAATCTGAGTTTGAGTCTGTGTTAAAAGAAAAGGATGAAGAGATTTATAAGCTTAAATGTCAAATTACTGATGAAAAGGCTAAGGTAGAGGTCATTCTAGAAAATCACAAGAATCTCAAGGAACACTTGCAGCTACCCAAGTTGATTGTGAACGATGGGTAACATCCTGCAAGGGATTTGAAATGCTTCTCAGTAAGCAAACTGCTTCAATGTGAAGTTTGGGATTGGGTATAATCATACCATACCTCCCACAGATTTTACTCCTAAGTCAGAAGTACAATCTGAGGTTGAGAGTCATTCCCAAACCACATCATCAGGTGTTTCATCCTCTATTGAAAATTTAAAATCTGAGGATGAAGATAGTGTGAGTATCTCAGTTAATCAAATAACTGATGATCCTACTACTTCGAAACACTTGATCAAGAAGAAGCTGAGAAATTCAGGTGTTGTTCCACAAGGTACTCAAAGTACTGAAGGGCAAAACACAACACCTGAAGAGCATTTTAAATCAGAAGAAAATAAGCAATCCTTGACAACTGCTGAAGAATCTATCAGGATTCTAAAAAATACTGATAGCAAACCACTGAAGAAGAAATCTTCAGTTGTTGAAAATCCTTCAGTACTTCCCAAAAGTACTGAAAGGAAGAAAGTACTGAAGAACAAATCTTCAGTAGTTTCCTCAACTTCAGCAGTTGATCAAGAAAAGATGAAAAGAAAACCATGTGAAATATGTGGTTTGTTCAATCATCTGACTGATGAATGCTGGTATACAAGGGTTTAAAATTCAATAAAAAGAAAATCATTAAGCAGGAAATGCAGAAAATGAAAAACGAATTTCAAACCAAGTTTGTACCTCAATCATCTCATTCTGATAAACCTAAGCTTTCTCAAAATGCCACTAAGAAAGAAGGGGTTTTTCAAACAACAGCTGCAAATATTCCTCAGGGAATATTGAAAACTCAGACTAAGTCTGTGTCTTTTCAAAAGAAGGGTGTAGAGAATAACAAGAACAAATCATCCACAAGTACTGATGTGTCAACTGAGTTGAAAACTCTATCAACAAATCAGACACAACTTGTGATGATGATTCAACATCTATTGGGGAGAGTTAACCAATTGGATGTTTCTGTGTCTAAACCACTGAAAAGGATACCCAAGCAAAAATCCAAGGAATCCTTTTCAGCATCATCTACATCTTCAAAAGTTAATATGCACAAACCTGTTAGTTTAACATGTTGATGAAAACAGACCCAAAACCAAAAAGGTTTGGGTCTCAAAGCTAACTAATGTTTGTGTTAAATGCAGGGTTCTTCATCATGCCAAAGAAGCATCTGGTATGTGGACAGTGGAGGATCCATGCATATGACAGGGAGCAGCTCTCTTCTTCATGACTATTCCCAAAGGAAGAAGGGATTTGTTTCATTTGGAAATGATGCAAAGGTTACATCATTGGGAAGGGTTTTGTCTCAAATGGGGAGATAAGATTTGATGATGTCAACCATGTGGAGAACCTCAAATACAACCTTTTGAGTGTCAGTCAAATGTGTGATAAAGGGCATGTTGCACTTTTCACAAGTCAAAACTGTCGGATTCTGTCTTCCACAGTTTTGCACAAGATTGACAAAATATTGGATGAGTATACTCTCCTGAAGGCCAACAGGATTGGTAGAGTATATGCTTTAGATCTATCAAAGAAAATAGATCTAAAAGGCCATCCATGTTTGTTCTCCAAAGCCTCTCCTCAAGAATCTGAACTATGGCATAGAAGGCTGGGTCATGTGAATTTCAAGAACATGAATCAGCTCATTCATCATGGATTAGTGAGAGGCTTGCCATTGAAAGAGTTCAAGTGTGATGATACCTGCCCAGCTTGCTTAAAAGGAAAGCAACACAAAGCTTCATTCCCTTCTATAGAAGAACCTAAGTCCACAGCCTGCTTGCAATTACTGCACATGGATCTTTTTGGTCCTGTGAGAGTAATGAGCATGGCAAAGAAAAAGTACTGTCTGGTAATTGTGGATGATTACTCTAGATATGTATGGACTTTCTTCTTGCACTCCAAGGATGAAGCAGCTCAAAGTATTATCTATTTTGTGTTACATGTGGAGAAGCAGCATTCACTTCCTGTTAAGTGTGTGAGAAGTGATAATGGGACAGAGTTTAGAATCACACTCTTGATGAATTCTATTTGTCTAAGGGAATCAAAAGACAATATAGTATTCAAAGAACTCCAGAGCAAAATGGAGTGGTGGAAAGAAAGAACAGGACCCTGATTGAAGCTGCAAGGACAATGTTGGCTGACTCTGGGTTTGCCACTAACCTTTTGGGCTGAAGCTGTCAATACAGCTTGCTATGTTCAGAATAGAGTATTAGTGAATCAGAGGTTGATGAAGACTCCTTATGAGCTCTTACATCATTTGGCTCCTTTGATTTCATTCTTTAGAGCTTTTGGGTGTCCTTGTTATATTCTTACACAAAAAGTATCCTTCAGAAGTTTGATTCCAAGGTGGATGCAGGGTATTTTGTTGGGTATTCATCTACTTGCAAGGCATACAGAGTGTTCAACTGCAGAACAAAGATTGTTGAAGAGACTTTGCATGTCAAGTTCAATGAATCCCCAAAAGACAAGATTCCTCAAAACCCTGTTGAGATGTTTGACTTGGACATACTGCAATATGTTCCATATCAGCCTCCACCTGTTATGGTCTCTGAAGATCCATCATCTCCAACTGAAGATACAAATGCAAGTTGTAGTGATCATCTGCCTGGTTCTACTACACTTGATGTTCCTGTAGCCTCAGCAGCTCCATCCACAACAAATGCTGATGAAATCTCTGAATCCTCTACTTCATTTGAACTGCCATCTCAGTCTAGGTTTCAAGAGTCTACATCAACATCTGCTGCTGCTGAATCTTCTACAAACACTTGCACAGATATTATTGCATATCAAGAATTGAAGAATCATCCTGTGTCCCAGATCATTGGTGACATAACTGCTGGTGTTTCAACAAGAAGTCAATTGTCCAATTTTTGTCTCTATGCTCTCTTCATCAGTCAGCAAGAGCCAAAGAATTATCATGTTGCTTTAAGGGACAATGGATGGGTTGAAGCCATGCAGCTTGAGCTTCTTCAATTTCAAAAACAGCAAGTGTGGGAACTGGTTCCTCTACCCCCAGGTAAGTGTGCAATAGGCACTAAATGGGTGTTTAGGAATAAAACTGATGAAAAAGGTCAAATTGTCAAGAACAAGGCCAGACTGGTTGTACAGGGGTTTTCACAAGAAGAAGGTATTGATTATGATGAAACCTTTGCCCCTGTGGCCAGACTGGAGGCAATTCGTTTGTTTTTAGCTTATGCTGCTTTTCATAACCTTAAAGTTTTTCAAATGGATGTCAAAAGTGCATTTTTATATGGTAAAATAAAAGAAGAAGTTTATGTATGTCAACCACCAGGTTTTGAAGATCATAAACACCCTGATTGGGTGTATAAGCTTGATAAGGCTCTTTATGGGTTGAAACAAGCACCCAGAGCCTGGTATGAAACATTATCTAATTTTCTTCTTCAAAATAATTTCACTAGAGGCTCCATAGATAAAACTTTGTTCATAAAGAAAGCTGGCATGCATAAGCTCCTTGTTCAAATTTATGTTGATGATATTATTTTTGCATCATCTGATCCCCAGTTGTGTGATGCATTCACAAAATTGATGCAACAAAAGTTTGAAATGAGTGCTATGGGAGAATTACAGTTCTTTCTGGGTTTACAAATCAAACAACTGACTGATGGAACTTTCATTCATCAGTCAAAATACACAAAAGATTTGTTAACCAAGTTTGATTTACAAAACTGTAAATCCTGTTCTACTCCCATGTGCAGCAACACACAACTGGATGCTGATCAAAAAGGTAAAGCAGTTGATGAAACTCTTTACAGATGTATGATTGGTTCCTTGATGTACCTAACAGCTTCTAGACCAGATATTATGTTTGCAACTTGTGTCTGTGCTAGATTTCAGGCGGCTCCTAAGGATTCCCATATGATTGCAGTCAAGAGGATCTTTAGATATTTGCAGGGAACTAAATCACTAGGACTATGGTATTCCACTGGGCACTCTTGTAAATTGGTTGCTTTTTCTGATAGTGACTATGCAGGGTGTAAGTTAACCAGAAAATCAACTTCTGGTGGATGCCAATTTCTAGGCAACTGTTTGGTCTCTTGGCAGAGTAAGAAACAAACATCAGTTGCTACATCAACAGCTGAAGCAGAGTACATTGCAGCTGCAAGCTGTACATCTCAGGTACTTTGGCTTCAAAATCAGTTATTGGATTATGACATTACAGAGACTAAGACTCCATTATTAATGGATAGTTCTTCAGCTCTTTGTATTGTTAAGAATCCTGTCCAGCATTCTAGGACCAAACATATTGAGATCAGACATCATTTCATTAGGGATTGCTATGAAAAAGGTCTGATTGATCCAAAGTTTGTGCCTAGTGCTGATGAGCTTGCAGATATATTTACTAAGCCTTTGGATAGTGCAACATTTCATAATCTTGTACTCAGGCTTGGTATGCTGCAACTAGAATAATTTGACAACTACTGATGCTCTTAGTTCATAAATACTGATGAGCATTAGTACACTTTTGTCAAAAATAAGTGCTGATAAGTCATTTTATCTTCAGTAGTTTTACAACTACTGAAGACTTAATTACTTAAAAGTACTGAAGTATCTTATTAGTTCAAAAATACTGATGTAGTTCAAACTACTGATGTCTTTTGTAATAAATAAGTACTGATGACCAATGAAACATCTGAAAATCAGATGATCTGATGAGTAAGTGTCAAGGTCATTGAAACAGCTGAACTTTGTGAATTGACGACAACTACTGTTTCATTTCCAAACAACTGAAGCCAAAACCAAGTCTTCAGTAGTTTTACAACTCCTGATGACCAACACCAAGTCTTCAGTTGTTTACCAACATCTGAAAGTTAAAACCATGTCTTCAGTTGTTTTCTAACATCTGATGACCAACACCAACACTTTCTGTTTTTTACCTCAGCCGTTTCATAATCTATATATCACTAACCCTACCTCAACCTTTTCATAACCCCCTTTTCAAACGTTCATCTTCCATTAATGGCGACCATGCAAATCAAACCTCGACACAACTGTGTTGCTCATCTTACCAAATCACCATTCTGGAAAAAGTTTGATGCTGCTATCGACTTGATGATCGATTCCCAATACGCACAACCTTTCTCCTCAATCCAACCATTTACCCTGATACCCTGTGCCAGTTCTGGACGAACGTTGCCGTTCATACTGATGAGAATGATGCTACCATCACTCTCCAGTCTTTTGTTAACCAGAAACGGGTGATCATCACTCCTGAGATCATTCGTCAACCCTAGACCTAAATGATGCCACCTATCCCACCAAGTACCCAAAGGCACCATTGATCTTTCTTTTGCCATCATGGTTATGAAGGTGACCTAAGTGCTACTACCATACTGAAGAAGCACTTCCATGATGCTGACGGCTCATATTTCACATGATCAATGTCTGCCTGGCTCCCAAAACATTCTCTTGGATCAAATGTCATCCAGATGGCAACAGGTATTATATTCTATCCTTGAGCATCAAAATCTAATTTTTCTGATATTTCTTTTTTTGGAACTTAAAGATTTGGCATGAAACCTGTGGCAATAGATGGATATTATATCCAAGGTTTCTTATGGCAATCATTTTGAATCAATTGAAATCTGATGGCCTTGTTGGCCTTGGAGTCCCGTTTGTTGGTTTTTTTACCAGAGGTATACTCCAGGCACAACTCAAACCCACAACTCAAACAGCTGCCAAACTGCTCAAACCCAAGCAGAGGGAACCCACAGCCTCCACAGACAAATCTAAAGTCCCCTCCAAACCCAAACCAAAGAAAACCAAAGGCTACTCAGGGAGTTGAGTCCCCTGATGATGCCCCTGCAGCACAAACGCAGGATGAGACTACAAGCCTTAATCCCCTTGTAGTTTCAATGACTCCACCAGCTGAAACCGCTCAGGTATCCTCTCAACAGGATCCTGATGCAACCAATATAGGGGAAACCACATTGCTGGAATCTATCTCACTTGAGAAGATTACCATTGAAGAGCACCAATCTCCCCAGTGCAAACCTTTTCACCACCATCTCCCACTGATACCGCCCCTACAAGCCCAACTGCAGTCATTGCACAAGTGCTGACTCAGCTACATTCCTCTACCCCTCCCCAGATACCTGTTACTACTGGGACACCTCAACAGCTGAGGGAGAGGATCAAAATGTAGTTGATATCCAACAGCATAGGGATTATCAAGTTTAGTCTCCTAGTGTAGATGTGGAGACTAGAACATCTGGTGAGGCTAACCTCTTCCCTGCTTCAGCACATGAACAGGATGAAGCTGGTATCATCTCTAAGACCTCACCAGAGGCAACTGTCAATGAAGGACATGCTCCTGAGACAGGAAGTCCCCAGTTCCAAGACAAAGGGGCACATGTGATTACTACTAGATTTACACTCAGCACATGTTCATCCTGATTCACTCAGGAGGTCAGGTGATTCAGTTTATACTGATGATGACCTGGGCTTTTTCTTTGAAGTCTTAGCCCAAAACACTATTCTTGAGGCTGAGGTTTGTAGATTGAAAGATCTGCTTCCTATCCTGCCTCAGGAATCAAGACCATCTGCTCCAATAAACCCACATGACAGCTTCTGTTGAAGCTTCCCTAAACACTGAGCCACTCAAATCACCAAACCACCAGCCTCCTCAGGTTCAGGCACCATTTCTCAGGGGAGAGAACCACTCTGAGCAAATGGTTGCTGGCATTCAAATCTTCCTTACCTCTCTCATCACACCCTTCATCACATCTATTGTTCATAAAACCATTGATGAGAGGCTCTCCTCAGATATTACCTCACTTGTGACTGATGCTGTGTCCAGCACCTTTCTGACATTCAAAACCCTGAACCCAATACAACCAAAAAGGGGAGTTTAAGAAGTCAGCAAAGGATGATAAAAGGAAAAGAGCAGAAGAGAAGAAGATAAGGAAGGAACAAGGCAAAGAGATGTCACCACCTACAAAAGAAAGAAAAATATTGGTGATCAAACTGAAGATGAGAAGAGGTTAGATGAGATGATCAAAGAAGCTGATGACCAACACAGCAGATCCATGGACAGGATCATTGATCAGCTCTTCAGGTAAGGATTTGACACTGCTAAACTTGACTAAGAGATCAGGAGACTTGAGATTCAAGAAATTGAAAGCGATGGGCAAGTTGTAATGAAGAAGAAAGGGAGAGACTAGAGGCTATGATTAGATTTCTTTCTAAACATCTGGAAGGACCTATCATAGAGATTAAATCATGGTCCAGAGATAGCATCTTGGAGATAACTACCAAGATATGCTCATCTGAAAGCTTCAACAAAGGCCTAATCATTGAAGCTCTGGATGAAGCTGGTGCTGGGAAAGAGAACTGATATGGCCAAATTGTCAAAAGCCACCTCACCAACAAAATGATAGAGCAGCCCTTCAAATCTCCCTTACCTAAACATCCTCCATCCAACCAACCTCACAATCAAAACTGCCTACATCTAAACCTTCAAAACAACCAATCTCTCAACCTCCAAAACAATCAACCTCACAACCATCTAAACCAATCCCTTCACCCAAGAAACCTATCCAAGAGTCCACCAGTGAAGCACCAAAAAGAAAAAGAAGGTTGCTGAGGATGGAAGAAGAAGAAGAGGAGGATGAAGAAGACATCTGCCAATATCTGCTGTTCTTGAGAAGAAGAACTGAAGCCTAGGAGTCAATCACAACCAATAACTCCTGAAACTCAAAGGCTGACAGTTAAAGTCAAAATTGAAGAAGAAGAACAGCAGAAGCAGCATGATGAGCAGTTTCTCAAAATGGTTGACAAGGACTTCCCTCAGTCCTCATCTATTCAAGCCATGAAGATTCAAGCTCAAAGGCTGTACACTCTCAGGCATACTTTTCAACATCAAAAAGAGAGAGTGCGGATTTGGCCAGATCCCAGGGTAAGTTCTAGAATTCACAAGAAAATTTACCAAGTAGATATCATGGCCAAGTAAGAAAGACTTTGAATGCTGCAATCATGCTGGCCATGGTAGTCTCACCCTGGAAAATCATTGAAGAATTCAAGAGAGCTCACACATCCAAATCAACCCCTATGTCTATTCTTGAGAACAAAATGATCAAGAAGGGGTTGCTGTACAAAAGACTTGAAGATCTTCAGAAGAGTGAACTCCAGTTGTTACTTGAAGGCTCTCATCCAGATGAATTCGCATATAGAGAGATAACAACTGTTGAGCTAAAGAATGGGAAGACAGTAAGGTACCTGTATGAGTACTATGGGCCTGAGTTCTTCTTTGAGGGAGAAGCAGAAGAACTCACTAAGGAGGAACAAGTTGTTCTCCTTGAGG
The DNA here is from genome assembly GCA_025215565.1 of Flaveria ramosissima. NCBI lineage: Eukaryota > Viridiplantae > Streptophyta > Magnoliopsida > Asterales > Asteraceae > Flaveria > Flaveria ramosissima. The sequence goes on along the minus strand of CM046044.1, from coordinate 5,646,866 downwards.
CCTATGCAAGGGAGTCCTTCAGACTCATAAATGGGAAATAGGTTTCATGGTTGGGACAAGACTCTGTGTCCAATTTCCCCAAGACAGAGTTCCCTTCCATACTTAGCCAATCAAATGATTAGAAACCTTTTCCTGGCCTGTGCTTATTTGTTTACCTCTGAAGCTGATCAAGAGAGTATTTTTGCCAAAGAATAAGTGGGATCTTCAATAAAGTTAGAGGTTTTGGCTGCATTGGTTCAGGGGGAGTTTTGTTGGACCAAAAGAACCAATGAGCCTGATCAGAAAAACCTCTAAGTCCCACAGACATTACAACTGCTAAGATAATTACATCAGCTGAAGACATCAGCTGATTACAAAGGTCTGAAGACAAAGTCTGAAAGCAAAGAACTGAAGATAAAGTCTGAAAGCAAAGAACTGAAGATAAAGTCTGAAAGCAAAGAACTGAAGACAAAGTCTGAAGATGAAGTGCTGAAGACAAAGTCTGAAGACCAGAGTGATCAGCAATTGTCACAACAGCTGAAGTTGTTAACTTCAGTAGTTGTGATGGTTTTACTTTTCAGTACTTGTAATTTTATATTTTAGTAGTTTATTGTTTCAGTAGTTATTAGTCAGTAGTTTTATGTAATTGTACTTAGCATTCACTGAGATGTAATCAGTTGTTGAGAACATCTCAGTAGTTTGCTTATTTCAGTTGTTTTTGTAATTCTGTTAGATGTCACTGTCAAGTGACATCAGCAGACGTCACATTCCTCTATATAAGGGATGTTGACCTAGCTGTATTTCGAACCGAAGCATTACACGTGAATGAAAACATTCCCTTAACAGAAATATTCTCTCTATAATTGTGATTGATTGTCTTGCATATTCATTACCTTTCTTGCTTGAATTCGATCTCAATTTGTGATATTCCGCTGCATAATTCTAACCTAATTGATCCGATCCTATCAGTGCCTTACAAGTTGGTATCAGAGCCAAAGTTTAAGTGAATTGGGTAAACTGTTTTCATAACCTAAACTTAAACTGAAAATGGGACCAAAGGAAGGATGCCACCCAAGTAGCTACGTGCCATCGGTAAAAGTTTTCAAGTAAAACTGTGATTATGTGCGTGTGCTATGTGTTTTATGTGCTTCTAGATTTGAATACTGACATGTGTTAGGATAGTGATTGCTTGAGACATGAGGGTATGCACAATTGAACTTGAGGAAGTTGCTGAGTATGCACAATTGCAAGTGAGGATGGTGAGTCCTCAATGTCCATACTCCCTGAAGAACTCCCAGGTTCTGTGACTGTAATGACTTTCTACCCCTTTTTGGTAGCATCACCCTCTTGCATAGGTGAGCTTGGAGTTAGGTCAATCACATTCACATGTTCTTGTGTTCCTGGTTGAGCTCTCCTTAATGGTCTCCCAGCTAGTTTTTCCCTGAGATAAGATATCTCAAGTTGCTGGTCATTGACCCTGTTATGCAAGGTAGTCACCTGAGATTCAAGGTTACTAACCTTAGAGACTAAATAGGTGCATGATTTTGAAAGTTTTTTCACCTTTAGTCTCAAATTCCCCTCATCTTCATCAGAAGAATCATTGAGGGATGAGATAACTGGACCAAAGTCCTCTCTCTCACCACCAGATTCAGGTTCTTGGCTGCCGGATTTCCTCTGCTCATTGACAACCTCACTTGAGGTGTCAATAGGCTGAGTTGCCATGGTTGAGGTCTTAATGATGTAATCACTTGGAGAAGTGAAAGCATCTTCCATATGAATCTCCTGAACAGGTTCAGGTTGATCCACCTCAGTAATGGGTGACTGATATGGGCTAGACATAGGGGACTCAGAAGCATTCATCTCTCTTTGAGTGGGGAAAGATTAGAGAGACTCATGGTACTCATTGAAACCTAAGTCTTCATCAGTATAGAATTCAAGGTTGGGAATGGGTTGATTTAAGTCTAAAAGCTAGGGATGGTAACTGTTCTCTAAAGGTTGTTCACTTGAGTGTTGAGACTCAGAGTGAAGGCTTAAGGCAATTTGGCTTGTGAGCTCATCTGGCTGAGCATGAGGAACCTCAACACTGATTCTTGAAGAGATGGGAGTCGTTTGCTCCTCAGGAGAAGTGGGAGCTCTAGTATCCACTTCCTCCTGTAAGGGTGAGTGTATGGGGCCCTACACAAGCTCAATAGCTTGAGCAAGGGTTCGTTTGGATTTTCTTTGGTAAGTGAGGGTGATTTGTGGTCTTTTTGGTGGTTGGGAGGTAGAAGGTGTGGGTTCAACACTAGCTTGTGTTGCTAGGTTGTCACCTTGAGCAATAAGGTCTAACATTTTTGGGACAAGGGCTGTTTCTACCCTTGAGAAGCCTACAGTTGGCTTCTTCATGATTTTAAAGATGTCGGGCTTCATCTGTCCCAATTTAAGAATATTACATGTTTCCCTCAACTGTGAGCCTAGTTCATAGTTGAGAATGTACTGAACATATCTAGGAAACATGTAATAGTCTAAGGAGTCCAAGTTAGCAAGCAAATTTATGTAAACAAACTGAGAGTACCTGAACATGACCCCTTGAACCATTCCATGCACTATGAAGGAGAGATCCTCAGGAATCTAGTCCCACCCTCCATGCTTGTTTGACAAGCTGTGGATAACCACATGCACAAAAGAATGATTAACAGCTTCCTTTGGGAAGGACAACTCACCTTCTTCGTCATCCAGCTGTAACTGAGTGTTGATGATGGCCGGAGTGATGGAGATTGTCCTCCCCTACACTGTGGCAGACAATGCCTTCTCCCCATCCATAATGACCTCTTGGCAGGTCTTCCAAAATTCAAGCAGATGATCCTGATAGGGAGTAGGATCAATGGTTAGGGAGGTGAAGTAGTTGGATAGAGCTAGAAAACGGAAAACCTCTGAGAAACTATCATCTTTCTCAGAGTTCAACAGAGCAACCTGGTTGTGTTGCCTGTGAAGTTTCATGGAGAAGTCAGGGTTGTTTCAGTGGTTTAGATTGGCCATTTTGAGAAGCTTAAAGGTGAAGGAAGGTGAAGAACAAAGGCAGTTTGGGAGAATTTAGATTTAAGAAATAGTATAATTGAAGAAGATAGTGAAAGAGGGGGGAATCGTTGGGTATTTATGTGAAGAGGATCTGAGACAAAGTTAATGAAAGAAGATAAACTTTGAATTCCGGATGTCGGTCCCACCTCTAAAAAAGTAGTTTACTTTTGCCCAAAAGTAGTTTTCTTGAAAGTCGAGAAATCTTCCGAAGGTTATTTAGCTTCGGAAGTTTTGAAGAAAAAGCTTCTGAAGGCAAATTGGCTTTGAAAGATATTTGAAAGGTTTTTGAGAATTTTGCTTTGAAAGAGATTTAATACTCAGTTTTTTAATCTTCGAAAGGTAAATTGCTTTTGAAAGAAAATTGTTCTTTTAAAACATAAAAAGTACTTAAGTTGATTATAATCTTTGGAAGATATTTCAGAGATTTCTTCCGAAGGTTAAATTACTGAAGTAGCTATTTGTTTACTAAGACATAAGTTTCTTCCAAAGGTAATTTTAAACTTCCGAAAAGTAAAGAGATCAAAACTTTCAAAAATCGAAGGAATGTCTTTTGAAAAGATTTTCTTCCATAGAGAACAAGGGCTTATGAAGGTTATTAAATAGACAACTTACGACACACATGTTTTAGAAATAATATGATTAAGTTTTAAGAAAAGCTATTCAAAGTTAATCATCCCAATAGCTGATACAAGATACTTAAATCTTTGTTCATCAAAAGTTTGGTGAACAGATCAGCATATTGTTCATTTGTGTTAACTTTGACTAGTTTGATTAATCCCTTTTCAAAGTTATCTCTAATCAAATGATACATGATATTGATATGCTTTGTCCTGGAGTGCTGCACAGGTATTTCTATGATTGAGATAGCACTGTTGTTGTCTATATGGATGGGAGTCTCCTTGAAGTTGAATCCATAGTCCAGCATCTGATTTTGAATCCAAAGCACTTGAGCACAACAGCTTGCAGCAGCAATGTATTCAACCTCAGCAGTTGATGCAGACACACAAGATTGTTTCTTACATTGCCAAGAGACTATCCTTCCACCAAGAAACTAACATCCCTCTGATGTAGACTTTGCAGTCATGTTGCAACCACTATAGTCACTATCTGTATAAGCATACAGATTGAAGTCAGAATTCTTTGGATACCAAAGGCCAAGTGATGGAGCACCTTTGAGATATCTTAAAATTCTTTTGATAGTGATCAGGTGCGATATCTTGGGGTTGGCTTGGTATCTTGCGCAAATGCATGTAGCAAACATGATATCAGGCCTGCTAGCTGTGAGGTACATAAGAGACCCAATTATTGCCCTGTAGAGATGCTCATCAACACACTCCCCTCAAGATCAGGTCCAAGGGAGTGGTTCCTGGCTATGGGTGTCTTAGCAACCTTACAATCAGTCATGTTGAACCTTATAAGTATGTCTTGTACATACTTTGACTGACTTATGAAGATGCCATTTTCAACTTGCTTCACTTGAATTCCTAGAAAGAAATTGAGTTCCACCATGGCACTCATTTCAAACCTGTCCTTCATCAGCTTCTCAAAGTCTTTGCAAAGCTTTGGATTAGTTGACCCAAATATAATCTCATCTACATATACATGAACTAGCATTATGTCATTTCGTGTTCCTTTGATGAAGAGAGTTCCATCAATAGTACCCCTTTTGTAGCCATGCTGACAGAGATACTGAGATAGAGTCTCATACCACTTCCTTGGTGCTTGGTGCAGCCCATAAAGAGCTTTATCAAGCCTGCAGACATAATCAGGATGATCAGGATCTGCAAACCCAGGTGGTTGTCTGACATAGACCTCTTTATCAATCACCCCATAGAGAAAAGCACACTTGACATCAAGTTTGTAGACCTTGAAGTTCTTGGATGTAGCAAAAGCTAGGAACATCCTGACAGCTTCAAGTCTTGCTACAGGAGCAAAAACATCTGTGTAGTCAATTCCTTCTTCTTGAGTATACCTTTGAACAACTAGTCTTGCCTTGTTCTTGATGACAAGTCCTCTATCATCCTTCTTATTCTTGAACACCCATTTGATTCCTATGGTAGTCTTCCCTTAATGAAGAGGACATAGGCAAACCTTTTGCCTTTTGAATTGAAGTAGCTCCTCTTGCATAGCTTCAACCCAACTTCCATCCTTTAGAGCCTCATCAATCTTCTTTGTCTCTATCTGGGACAAGAAACAAGAGTGAAGACAAATATTTGCATCATGGGTTTGTCATCTTGTTCTCACCCCCGAATCAACATCTCCAATGATGTTTATGGTAGGATGAGACTTGTGGATCCTTAGCTGAGGGATCACAGCAAGTTACTTAGACAGATCTAAATTTGAGAAATTCTGATCTGGCAAGGAGGATTCATCCTTCATATTAGAACACTTATTAAGATTGACTTGATCCAATGAGTGTGTGACATCATTGATGTTGTCTTCAATGGAGTGGTTATCAGCATCAAGAAATTCTTGATCACTTTCACCACCACCATTTTCTCCAACATTTGAAGCTCCTTCATCTGAGTTTTGTGCCTCTAAGCTGGAACTTGAAAGGACCCCAGAAGTATCAGCAGGATTTGTCATTGATGTGCTGGTAGAAGCTTCATTTGCAGGATTGGTTACCACTGGACCTGAAGATGTGTAGCTTGAAGGTCTTCTTAGCTCAAATCTTGGGTCAGGATCACCTGTAGGTAGTATATATGTGGACCCTGAAACATGCTCACAAGATTTGTTAAAACAGTTGGTAACTAAATCAAGATCAAATAGCCAATCTGGACCAGAACCTTTCACACCGAGAGTGTGCTCATTGAAAGTCACATTGGCTAACTACTCAACTACTCTAGTTCTGAGATTTTATACTCTATAAGCTTTAGCTTGAAAAGAATATCCAATAAAATGTCAATTATCTGATTTCTCAGCAAACTTGGCAATTTGATCTTTGGTATTCAAGATGGGGAAAGGACATTCAAATGACCTGAGAAAACCAATGAAAGGTTTGCTCTTGTGCCAAAGTTCATAAGGAGTCTTACCATGTGTTTTAACTACTAAAACTCTGTTTTGCACATAGCAAGCAGTGTTCACTGCCTCTGCCCAGAAGCTGATAGGCAGTTAAGAGTCAGACTACATAATTCTTGCAGCTTTAATTAGTGTCATGTTTCTCCTGTCAGCAACACCATTTTGCTAAGGAGTCCTGGAAGCACTATATTATCTTGTAATACCTTTCTCATCACAAAATTTATCAATGATTTGATTCTTGAATTCAGTTCCTTGATCACATCTTATGGTTTTGACCTTGTGATCACATTGATTCTCGATCTTTAAGATGAAATTCTTTCCTCAGGGGTCTCATCCTTAGTTCTAAGAAAGAAGACCCAAGTGAATCTTGTAAAGTCATCTGTGATCACCAAATAATAAGAAGTCCTTCCTAGACTTATTACACTGGTGGGGCCAAAGAGATCTATATGTAATAAGTGTAGGGGATTAATGATGGAATTTCTTTCCTTTGGCTTGTGAGATACCTTGTGTTGCTTCCCCTTCAGGCATGCAACACAGTGGTCATAACTTGTAAACTCTTTCTTTGGTATTCCAGTTACCAAATCATTCTTAAATAGTTTATGCATACTTTTAAAGTTTACATGGCACATTCTTTTATACCAGAGGAAAGACTCATCATTATTTGCTTTAGATAGAAAGCATGAAACTTCTCCCGAGGGAGATGTTTCTTGCAAATCCATCTTGTACATGTTCTCTTTCGTGGGGGCTCTGAGAAGGATATGCTCATGAGGAATGACCACCCCGGGCCTGAGAACAATGCACTCATGCTCAGTAAAGAGCATGTTATGACTCTGATCACAAAATTGGGATACACTCAAAAGATTGTACCCAAGCTCCTTGACAAAGTTTACCTTCTCAATGATGAGATTACCATTTGTGACCTTGCCCCTTCCTTTAATGTAACCTCCTGCATCTCCTCCAAAAGCAACTGGTCTTTCATCAATTCTTTCAAACTTTTGGAGTAGTGACCTATTGCCTGTCAAGTGCCTGGAACAACCACTGTCAATGATCCATACATTTTTTTTTGTCTTGAGATGTTCCTGCACAAAAGAGATGGTTAGTTAAATTTGAAAACCCAAGCCTTATTGGTCTTGGGCTCATCAAAAGAAGTTGAAGACAATGCAACAATAATTGATCCTATAGTCATGCTAGGAGGATTATTTGTTGAAGTTGATGAAGAACTTTCAGACACTTAGTCTTTCTTTGACTTCCACACCACCTTTGGAAGCTTAGACTTGACCTTGAATACTTCAGAAGTTTTGTTTACTTTGGAAGTTTTGATGACTGGACCTTCGGAAGATCTTGCTTTCACTACAGCAGGCTTCAGTGCTTCGGAAGTATTCCTTTCTTCCAAGACCAAATTTTCTTCCGAAGGCAAGTTTCCACTTGTCTTCTTCTTCATTTTGGAGAGTACTCTTTGGATTGTAAACACAATCCAAAGAGTACTCTTCCGAAGGCAAGATTTTCCTTCCAAAGCTTTCTTTTTCTTCTCAAACTCTTAAAAGTTTCTTTCTTGGTCATGTGGAGAGTACTCTATGGATTGTAAACACAATCCTTAGCAAGATGAGAGGTACTCTCACACATAACACAGTCCATATTATTCCTTTTAGGAGTTTTCTTTTGTGAACAAAGCTGAACTTGATCACTTTCCTTCTCCATCTTTATCTTTGCAGATGCTGTGGCAATTCTTGTGGGGATAGAACTACCTTTGGAGCTGGATGGTTTAGGTTGTACGACAGTGGTGCACAACTGATCAGCCTTCTTCTTGATGATGGCATGATTTGGACATGAAGCAGAACTCTTGTTGATGGAGTTCAAGTTGGTGTCTTCAGCCTTCACCACTTCAAATCCTGCAGAATGAAGACTTGTTTCTGTGCAGAGTTGAAGGTGGCCTTGATCTCTTGAGCCTTCTTGGACTTTCTTTTGGCCTTCTTTATCAAGTTCTTTCTCTTGGACTTGGTCATCCCAACAACTTTACTCTCCTTAGAGGGATGGTGACCCTTCTTAGAATGCTCTTCTTCACTATTCTCAGAACCATTCTTCACCATCTCTCTTCATCCTCTTCAGTCAAAGGGTCTATGAGGGGAAGCTCATCTTCACAAATTCCACACCTAGGAGATCTTACAGACAAGATTATGTGTAGAGGAGCTATCTCACTAGATCCCAGTTCCTGCTTATTTTGATAACAAACTTTTGCATGCAATGATGAGGATATTATGTTCTTGAAGGTCTCTTCTTCAAGAACACATTTTTTGCCTTGGCTTTGCTGATCACAAGCTCAACCTGGCATTCAAATAACTTAGTAATGAGGTTTTTGATCTGAGTCCTGTAGTTTGTGTGCTCATGTTTAAGAGTTGAAATGGTTTTCTCTAAGTCCTCTATCTTTAGTTTATAATCATTTTCAGCTCTCTTAAAATCAGCTTTTAAGATATTTAAGGACTCAAGATCAGATCCCATTTCTAAGTTATATGACCTATATCTATTAACTTTAGTAATACATTCAGGAGTACATAGATGTTCCAATACCTTGGCTTCATCATGGTCTACCATGAGTGCTTGGTTTGGAGATGCATCTTCTACCTGAAAGCTCAAGTCAAAGCCTCCTTCTTCAACAGCAACTGCAGCTTGCTGTTTTGGCTTCTCATTCTGGGGAGCTCTCTCAGTGTAGTTTGGTCTGGCTTGTGCTTGGCCACCATTTGTCCTTGGTGCCTTACACTCCCTTGCAAAGTGTCCCATCTGGTTACAGTTGTAACACTTTACTTTGCTTTTATCTAGCCCAAACTTTCCACTGGCTGCATTGCTTGGAAACTTCCTTCCTGTCCTCTTGTAGAACTTCTTAGCTCTGTGAGTGAGAAGAGCCATCTGCTGGACTATCTCCATGTACTCCAGATCATCTGGATGGATACAGTCCAAATCTTCAAGGGTGAAGAGAAAGTTTCCTGTGGTTTCATCAGCAGAGACAAAGGCATGAGAAGAACTTGTCTCTTGGAAAGGACTTCCTTGAGTGTAGCTTTCTCTTGGAGTCTCTAGGAAGGTGATGAAAGGGCCCTTTTGTGAGTTGTCAGGGTAGCATATAAGATGATGTTGTGGTTCAATGCTTTCCCTTTCAACCATATGGAGGGCTGAACTCAGTTGATTGCTGGAGTTACTAGATGACTTTTGCATATTCATCTCCATCTGGTACCCACTAAGAATGCCATACAACTCTGTGAGAGTAAGAGTCTTAAGATTCTCAGTTCTCTTGATAACAACACAATAATATGTCCATTGTCTAGGAAGGGAGGACATAAACTTCCTTACAATGTCCCTGTTCTCAAGAGTTACTCCAACATCCATTAGAGTATCCACAATCTCAACATACCTGAAGTATTGTTGAGTCATGGTTTCACCTACCTTAAAGGTGAAGTTTTCAAACTACTGCTTCAGGAGATCCTTCTTGTTCTCCTTTGCTTCATTAGACCCCTAATACATCAGCTTCAGTGCTACCTATAGTTGCTTGGCAGTTTTGCACTTCTTGAAGCCTCTGTAGATGAAGTTTGGAAGAGCAGTTTGAAGGGCTGTCATGGCTTTCTGATCAATCTCTATTCTTTTTCTGTCTTCTTCAGAGTAATCAGCCACAGCCTTTGGAATCATACCACCACCAGTAGCAGAAGTGGTGCTTGGTATGTAAGGTCCTTCAACAACAGAGTCCCACATCCTAGAGTCTTGAGACTTGATGAAGCCTTCCATTCTTTGACACCAAGTATCAAAGTCTTTAGAACTGCAGTGGAGACTTTGTCATAGTCCCAGTTTCCATATCAGCTTTTGTAATAGCTGTCATTTGAGTTGTTAAGTATTTTGTGTGTGTGAGGGATCTTAAGATGGTGAGATCTTATATCAAGAGCCTGGAATACTCTGATACCAAATGCAGGACCAGTGAAGGATATGCAATTACAACACAACACAATGAGGAGAGTTTCTTAGACACTTAATAGATCAAATAGGGAACTGGTAACTTAATTGAAAGATGCTAAGAACACAAGTAAAAATGAGACAGAACAAGATTGCTAACAATACAAGTATTTGGTTTTCAAGAATGCTGTATATTGCTTCTCAAGTTCTTTTACAAATATTACAAGCATATATGGAAAGTTACAAGTATTGTGATACTTTATACTACATCCTATAGCCGGCCATACTTTGAAGGCCAGCTGGATACATAAGACTAGACAACAACAAAATCAAATGTAGAGTCAAAAGGCAGATTGCCTTTTGATTAGTGACTATGACATTTCATAGCTCACATCCTAATATATTACAATAAGGATAAAAGTATATAAAGTAGAAAGCTCAGACTCAAGACCTCCATGTACAATTACCAAAACCATGGACCTTTTCACCAACTCATGTAAGTTGGTGACTAAACAGAGTCGCAGTGGAAAGGTGATCCAGCTTTATGGTAAAGTACATCAGATAAAAGCATGTATCTAAAAGTCTTCGGAAGAAATCTGTCTTCACTCTTTGGCTTCGGAAGACTTTGTCTTTGAAGCTTCGGAAGACTTCACTTTTGGCTTCGGAAGATGTTGGTCTTGGCTTCGGAAGATTTTACACTTAGAATATTTCTAGTGCTAGGTGTAAAACTTTCGAAGCATTTCCACTTCTGTTCTTTAATGCATGGATGCAAAAAGACTTTGGATGTTTTGGCTGCAGCAGACTTATAGGGATCCTTACACAATCCACTGAAATTTGATCCGGAATTAATGAACTTGTGATATTGAACTTCAACTATCAAAAACCTCAAACAATCAAGAGCACAAAGGCTCTGATACCATTTTGTTGGTCCATTTGATAGAATTTCAATACACTTGAGAGGTTGATTCGTTCAATATCAACAATAACAACCAACAACAAACACAATGATGAAAAAGAAGAACCCAAAAGTATTCAACATACGACAATCATGATCCAATACAATAAAATGTAACAAGGCTCAATATATTCTTGTTGCAAGTGTCCATTGTAAGCTGGTTTTTCATAGAAATATATTGAGCTTTGTTACCTTTTATTGTATTGGATCATGATTGTCGTATGTTGAATACTTTTGGGTTCTTCTTCTCCAACATTGTGTTTGTTGTTTGTTGTTATTGTTGATATTGAACAAATCAACCTCTCAAGTGTACTGAAATTCGATCAAATGGACCAACAAAATTAAAATAAACGATTTCATAAACAAAGCTGCCATCCATCTCTCTCCAAGTAGCTTCCAACCAGGTGCGATCCTCAGCATCAACATTCACCTATCAACTATTAAGCATAAAAGTCAACCTTGCTGAGTGAGTTCTAGATTTAGATAATATAAGAAAATGTGAACTTTATCCTTCTTATAATGACCATGCATACATCATAATACATAACATTTTGCGTCTTAATAAGCATGTTCATTATCTTTTCTTCTTTCATTATCTTTCACTTCATCATGAACGAGATTGCACAAAGCAAGAGCTCCATGTTGATCGACAACGAATGTCGATCCCTGTTGATACACATCATCATGGTAGCTAACCCCTGACAGTTGATCAACACTGCAAGGCACATAGCCCGCTCACGAATACAAATCAATCATCATACATCAGACTCACATAAGTTAAGTCTATCATAGTGCTTGCAAGACTTTTCATCAAACAGGCCTGGGGTAACATTCATTAAGTTCCACTTTTCATTAATATTATCTTCCACTTTAATATATAATACTTATCTTACTGAGTACAAAACATACAAAGTACAATCCATCATAACAACATAACCGACTGTCCGCGGGACAGCGGGACAGCGGGGGTTTGGGGGCGGCAGCCCTGATAGCGGGATCCTAGGGGCAGCAGCCCCTAGTATGGTCCAAGGGGCAATGCCCCTGGCTGAGGCCGGGCTACCAGGTCAGCGCGAAGAAATTATATTTTTAAACATTTATATAGTACATTTTCTTATAGAAAAATCGATCTTACTGTTAAAACCTATTAAAATCTTGGTCATTTAAAAACATATATTTAGTATGTATAATAGCCGCAAAACATGGAAAAACTTATAAATAAGGGGATCTAGAGCTCACCTGGATACTGAGTAGCTTCTAAACTAAGCTTTCTAAGCTAGGATCATAATACACTGCCTGCTGATAAGTTAACACTCAAATGGGTTAATTTATGCCTAAATTCGCTGCCAATTTCGCTGCCAGATAAGTAGATCCGCTGGCAGTTTCGCTGGCAGTTTCGCTGATAGTTTCGCTACCAGCTTCGCATGGCAGTTTTGCTGCCAGCTTCGCATGTCAGTTTCACTACCAGCTTCGCATGGCAGTTTCGCCCAACTTTCGTTGGAATTCCATGGCTGCGAAACTACCTGCGAAGCTATAGTATCGCAGAAAGCTCATAGTTTCGCAGCTTGAATACGCAATTTCGCTGGATGAGCAGACAATTTCACAAATCGAGCTGAAATAATGAACCAGCCCGTTTTTAACCCCCAAATCGCAACTTTTTACGACCAAATCCTTAGTTTATCATCAATGAGGCTATATCTAATCTTTTTACATGATTTCATAAGTAAAAATGTAAGCTTTATGCGATTCTTTGCAACTTTTCAAAACCCAAAACCCTAGAATTCGGGTTTGATCTACAGAGGAGTTAGAGGCCATTCTTACCTGGATTTCTTGCTCCTTTCTTGTGGTTTGATGGTCTAACACTCAGATCTTCAATCACTTCTCCAAAGAAGCTTCAAATCTAGAGTTTTCTTCACTTTCTCTCTCTACTCTCTCTAGAACTGGTGGCTAGGGTTGCAAATGAGGAAGATGGTGGCTGATTAGGTGGGTTAAGGGGCTGATTATGGGCCCTTAGTCACTTCGGCTCTTGCCCATAAGCCTAATTTAGCCCATAACCTATTTCCTTTCTTTATTTCTTATTAAATACCTACTAATTAAGTCCCTTAGCATTGGTGACTCATTTTGACATTTCGGGGCGTTACATGTTGGATCCACTTGAATCCTATCTTTATTTACTACATGCCCCAGAAACTGGATTTCACGCATCCAGAACACGCATTTGGAGAACTTTGCGTATAATTGCTCATTTTTTAGTAGTTCAAGAATCAGTCGAAGATGCTTCTCATGTTCTTCCTTGCTACAAAAGTAGATCAAGATATCATCAATAAACACAATCACAAACTTGTCTAGATATGGGTGGTATACTCGGTTCATGAGATACATGAATGTTGCTGGTGCGTTAGTCAGGGCATGACTAGGTACATATACTATCCATATCTAGTTCTAAAGGTCGTTTTGGGTACGTCTTCTTCCCTTATCTCTAGTTGATGGTATCCCAATCTTAAGTCTATCTTGGAAAAATAGCTGCCTCCTTGTAGCTGATCGAATAAGTCATCGATTCTCGAAAGACGATAACGGTTTTTTATTGTAAGCTTGTTCAAACCCCGATAATCAATGCACATTCATAAGGTTCCATCCTTATTTTTAATGAATAGTACCAGAGCACCCCATGGAGAAACACTTGGTCATATAAATCCCTTGTCAAGCAACTCTTGGATTTGTAGCATTAGCTCCTACATCTCGGTTGAAGCGAGTCGGTAAGGTGCTTTGGCCATTGGCGCTGTACCAGGTACTAAATCTATTTGGAACTCAACCTGTTGGGTTAGAGGGAGTCCCAGTAGGTCTTCGGGGAATAATTTCGAGTACTCAAACACCACAAATATGTCTTCAATTTTCTTTTCTTCTCTTGTTTTTATCACGTAAATTATGAATGTTGTGCGTCCTTCATTGAGGCTCTTGGTAGCCTTTAGGTGGGATATCATGGAATATAGCATGTGGTTCATTTCACCATGAACAACTAGTGTCTTTCCATTGACTAAAGGTATCTTAATTTGTCACACCCCGACCGACAGCGTAATCATCGGGGCGGACGAATGTGAAGCGATTGTTCATAGCTCATGGAATTAAATAAGTTTTATCAATATTAAATTCCATTTTTCATTGAATAAAATCAATCAAATACATCATTACAATACAAAAGATTCTAACAAAGCAATAAAATATTTAGTTAAGCTAGGTCCAAGTCCTATATGTGCAAGAAGAGTTCCTCAAGTAGTAAACTTGAAACATGTTAAAAATAAATGGTCAACTTTGAAAGTTGGTGAGTTTCCATGGGTTAAACATACATATGTGTATATATATATACATATACATATATATATATATATATATATATATATATATATATATATATATATATTTACAAGAAGCAATTCATGTCAATGTTTATGAATTATGCAAGTTTATAGAACACATATAGCTACAATCAAACCTCGACCAAGATTAAGATTACAAGTTTATAACGATTGGCTAAGTGTACTTGGTTCTCATGACGAACAAGTCATACGTCATCAGGAGCCGGCAATACATCGGCTTTAGCACCAAATAGGCTTGTCAAGCCCATAGATCTATGACGTTGCCAGGCTAGCAATAGTTAATGATTGTCAGCATATAATGTATCTCATATAACACTCACAATAATACCAATAACCATGACAAAAAGTAAAGATGAATTGCATGTGCATTTACAAGTATCAAGATGTTTACAAGTGTAAGTTTATAAGGTTAACATGTTTCACCCCAAAAGGTGTGAACTAAAGTAAAAAGAGGCATGGAGAACTCACATGGTATAATGATGGTAGTAGTGTACATAAGACAGCTTGGATGTTCAAGAGTCAAAGGTGATGTCCTAAATGATAAAAAGAAACAATAACTTGAGTTTGGAATTCATTACAAGAAGTTAGGATGCTTAGGAATACCAATAAGCGAAAGGTAGATTGATAAACGATTATTGTACCAATTTTAGATTCTGGACAGAATTTTTGGTACGTGTTTGAACAGGTTTTTAAAATAGCAAACGGTTTTATAAAATTATAAAAATTTACATTTGACTAGTTCAAAATCTCCCGGAAAACTTTCATTCAGAAACATTTTTATGAAAAGATCCGTAAATAGGTCAAACAAGCAGCATAAAACAGAAGGTGCTGAAATGCGCAATTATCTTGTGAAGGTTATTGTTGAGTCCGATTGAATTGAAGACGTATAAACTGTCGTTGAAAAGGTAATTCAAGGAACTTAATATTGGAGTCTGATTTTACTCAAATTTAGTTTGTTATGATCAAGTTATGGTCGGTTGAAGTCAGATTATATTCTGCCAGAATTGTAGTAAGGCACTTATGTGCACTTTTAAAATTGTTAAAGCATAAACGGGTTAGTGTAAATTTATTATATTGATATATGATATATTAGACTTCATTTGAGTTATATAAAAATATTCCAAGACTTCGGCATAGCCATCACTTAGGGAAATAATCTTGTGGAATAACCGAATACGGCGGCATAGCCGTCCATATGCAAACGGGATTCTTTGTTTACATTAGTGTGTTGTTAGCTTGATTTAAGTATGTTAGTGATTATTATAAGGTTAGGGAACACTAGAAGGTTAATGATCAATGATAATAATTAAAATTAAAATAGATTCAATAGAAGAAAGAATAAAAGTAAGAACATAAAGTCATGAGAACAATTGGATGTTAGGATGATTGAAATGAATAATATAAAAGCAATAAAAGATTACCTTAGTATTAAGAA
The DNA here is from genome assembly GCA_025215565.1 of Flaveria ramosissima. Taxonomy (NCBI): domain Eukaryota; kingdom Viridiplantae; phylum Streptophyta; class Magnoliopsida; order Asterales; family Asteraceae; genus Flaveria; species Flaveria ramosissima. The sequence goes on along the minus strand of CM046044.1, from coordinate 5,631,121 downwards.
TTCTTGAAGTTTCTTTGTAAAATAAAATTCTTCAAATTGATCATAACCAATGGATGAGAGAAATATATGAGAGTGAGATTTTTAGAGAATGAGCAAATAAAAAGTGAGGCCTAAGGCTTGCTTTTATAGTTAAGGTTAGAAGTAGGTTATGAATAGTGTTAATGGTGAGTTATAAGTCTTTTAAAAGGGGGTTATGATTGGATTTGAAATAAATATAAAATTAAATAACTTAAATAAATAAAAGAATAATTACAATTTAAACTTTAAATTTATTAAAACTTTAATTATAATTTAACAACTTCTTTTTTATTAAATCTTTATAGACTTAATAAATCTAATAAGAACTTGTAATTGGATTATTTATTTTAATTGAATATTTAAAATCTTATAAATATTAATAACCTTTTATAAACCTTACATATTTGTAAAAATAATGATCTTTGTATTTTAATCCTTTATTTTAGTTTTATAAATAAAACTCATAAATGACAAATAAACTTCATGAATTTATAAAATTTTATTCTATAAATCATGAAATTACCATGAATGGGTTTAATAAATGGAAGTTGAATAAATATTATTATTATTGTTTTTGAAGGATTAAAATAAATTAAATCTCTAACTAATGTATTTGATTTTCCAAAATTGACCCAAACGGATTCGGGTTTGGGTTTCTATTTTTCAAATTGGGCAGATGTTACAGTCTCCTCTACTTTAGAAAATTTCATCCCGAAATTTAATCACGAGAAAATTAATTTCAAGGTTATTTGAAAACTTAGATTTCATTTTTTGTTTGCAAGGGAACTCTTGGGAGCGTTTAATTTCAATATGTTTAATTATGATATTTCGCTACGCTTAAGTTTGTTTAATTCTATGATTTGAGGTTTCATATGTTTCTTGACAAGGTGAATAGATCATCAATTTTTTTAGACCTTTTGGTTGACAAGCTTTTGCATTTTAGACGGTACATGATGACTAAGGAAGTTTTGTCACTAGTGAAGCACCAAGTATATACGAGAGTCAACTTGACGAACACAAGAAATATTCTTAAGACACTTTTCAAGGAGATATAAATTCATAGAAGCTCCTCAAAGCAAATAACTTCGATATGGTTCTTAGATGATCGATTCTTGATTACTATGTCATTGAGGTTTCAAAGTTACATTAGTTTAAAGTCGTATCAAAATCGTGTTTGTTAAGATTAATGGTTCAGTTCAGAATAAGAGTATCATTGAAATAAGTTTTCAGAATAAGTGCAGTGAAGATCATGTATAGGTTGGACTCACCTTAGTATAGTTTGTTTACTTTACTTGTAATAGGACGAAACTATGAGCGAATTGTTTTTGTATGTTCTTTGAATTGTGTATTTTTGGCAGTCCAGCGAAACTATGAGCGAATCTGTATATTCGCTCATAGTTTGCTGTTATAGTTTACCCGGCGAACTTGTGTTCTGCTGGGCGAAACTGTAGTTTCGGCATGACAGTTTCGCTGGTAGCGAAACTGTCTGCGAAACTACAACTGCTATATATACTTTTGTCAATTCTCATTGTAAGGTAAGCTTGCAAAACCCTAATCGGGGATCATTGTTGCAAGTTACCTATTCCAAGCAGTTATTACACAGAAATGTCATTGTGCTTCATGTTATTGATTGTTATTGTTCATATTGTTATCAAATATGTGTTAGAATTGTATTCTATCTTCTCAATTGTTATTGTTTAGCATGGATGTTAGATATTGAGCAATTCATCACTTCATTTGCAATGTTTTTCGATCACATGGACCAACAATATGGTATCAGAGCCTTAGTGCTCTTGATTTGTTGAGTTTTTGTGGTTTTTGTTCAATATCTAGTCACAATCAATTTTCATTGGATTATAAGGTGTTTTTGACATGGAAATTGATTGAATTATGCTCGTTTTTGTTTGAGGAAGATTCTACAATCATCAGATCTTAAATTCATTGAGTTTTGAATGATTTCAGATTGATTTTGAGGTGAAAAAGGGTTTTGAGATCGATCAGCGAAATTAGTGTTCTTCCCGCGAAATTGTCATCATCTTTCAGCGAAACTATGAGCTATTTTGCATCAGAAGTTGTTTTCTAGGAATTCTGCGAAACTAATCTCTTGAACGAAAGTTCATCAGTGTTTGTGAACGATCAACAAGCGAAATTGCTGCCGAATTTGTTTTTGAACGAAAGTTCAAGCTTGTTTCGTGCGAAGTTAGCAGCGAAACTAAGCCAGTGGTGTCTTTGGTCTAGCGAAAGTGCTGCTGAAATTGCTAGCGAAAGTGTCAGCTTCAGCGAAATTGTCAGCGAAAGTAATTCTTCAGCGAAACTGTCATCCAAGTCATCTTTTAATGCGAAATTGTCAGCGAAATTATCAACTTTTCTGCCGAAACTACAATGTCAAAATTAACTACTCTCACACTTGCTGATCTTGAAAGTGTTGCTCCTAATAGACCTCCAAGACTCATTAATGGAGATAATTTTGAAGATTGGAAGAGATGTCTCAAAGCTTCTTCTTCTACGCTGATCATAATCAATGGGAATCGATTACTTCTGGTCCTCACATACCAACGGTTACTGTTGGTGATGTTGTTTCTCAAAACAAGGATCCATCTTCCTATACTGAAGAGATCTGAAATTGATTGATCGTGATCAAAAGGCTTTTGGTGCTCTAACTCTCTGTTTAGCTCCAGACATCTACTACCGTTTTGCAGAGCATAAAAATGCTAAATCTCTTTACGATGCTTTATGTGAATTTTATGATGGTAATGCAGATTTGGTAAAAGATAAGAGTATTCAGGCTGAAAAAGAATTCAATTCATTTGTGGGATACAAGAATGAGAGTCTGACAGATCTTACAAACCGTTTCTTAACTGTCTCAAGCACCTTAAAGAAATATGATGAAAGGCTCTCCAACAGTGAACAAGTTAACAGGCTTCTCGATTCTCTTCCACCACAGTGGAGTCTTCAGGTGAGAATGCTTAAACAAGAAAGAGGGTTCATAGATTACAAGCTGATGAATATCATCAATAAGTTGAAATCCTTTGAGTTGGATATGAAAAGAAGGGAATTTAACCAGACTATGATGCCCACATCTGGTTTTTCTCAAAATGCTGCTTTGTTGTCATCCGCTGCAAACTCTCAAATACAAAATCCAATTCAAGGAGGGAGCAATACAAGTAACTTCTTGAGTGGGAACAGTCATGATGGAAGAGATTTGGGTAATTCTAAGGCCAATATTGAAACTCCAATTCCATTAGAAACAATGGCTCTTTTTAGAATGTTTGTTCAGAGCTATGAAGCTCTTGTTGCTGGAGAACTGAAAGGTAAGGGAATGACTATGGAGGACATGTATCAGGTTGATCCTGATGATTTTGAAGAAACTGATATTCAATGGCAAATGGCAATGTTAACTTTGAGAGCTCGGAGATTTATGGAAAGAACAGGACGAAAGAACTTTGGTGGTCAATCATCTACTTCAAGACTGGGGTTTGATAAGTCAAAATTGAGGTGCTTTAATTGTAAACAATTGGGACATTTCAAACGTGAATGTCCATTACCAGTTATCACAGATCCTAGTAACTCTAGAGTACCAAGACTGACAGCAGAGAAAGAAAAGGAAGAAGTGAATCTAAAAAAGGAGTCGGCTTTGATTTCGAACTTTGACTGGAGTGCAGAGGTGGAAGAAACAAGAACTGAGATCAATCACGCGTTAGTTGCTGAGTTTGTGGAAAGTAATGAAAAGGTAGATGGTGAAGATGGTTTTGTGTTGTTCAAGGAATTTAAAAGAGAAAATGAGTCATTTGTAAATGGGAAAGAAGAAAAAGATGATGGAAATGGGAAAGATGAAACTGCAGGCTTAAGTGAGAAAGGAAGTTCAAGAGATGGGATAGGAAAGGATAAGGATGATGCTGCTGCTACTGTTGAGGAAAAGAAATCAAGTACTCTAGTATGCCTGTGTGACAAAGCTTTAGCTGCTGAAAGGATGGTAATGGGACTTCCATATGAGGTAATACAGGATATGTGCTCACCTGCTTGTAAAATTAGATTATTTGGGATTTATAAGGCTAACCGTTTGTTAATTGATAATGAAAAGGATTTAAAGCGAATTAATGATGAACTTAAAATCAATGAATCAAAATATTATGTGAAATTAAATGAGGCTTTAAAAGAAAATGATCATTTAAAAATAATCGTTTTGGAAAGAAATGTCGAGATTAATACTTTGACTGAAAGAGTTGCTCTTGCTGAATTTGAAGCAAGCAAACTTCAGTCAAAGTTAGATAAATGGACTATTTCTGGAATGAAACATGATGATCTTTGTAAATCTCAACGGGAGCAAGAATTAAAACAGGTTTGGGTTATGAAAATGTACAGGTTTATCCTCCACCTAGTACATACTGTTATTCTCCTATGCCTGTTCCTCATCCTTCTAATGATTTAATCAAAACAGATACTGACAGTATGTCTGCAGGTTTAGTGGGGAATAACTCTAAGTACATTCGTGAAGACTACGACTATGGACCAACTAGTGGGCTTGGATACACTAGTTCTAGTACACCTGAAAATCAGCAGTCTGTTTTAGATCATAAGTCTAGTTTAAATTCTGTTTTTGTTTCTAGTTCAAATGTAACAGACTTGAATGTCTCATGTTCTCATGATAGTTTTATTCCATCTTGTAATTCAGATCATGGTAGTGATGATTTTTGTTCTCATAATGAATGTAATGCATCTGATCTTTCTCCAAAAACAACTGAGCAAATTAAAACTAATTGTTTTGAAAAGTTCTTTTCTCAACCTATTCCATCTTTCACTCCATTAAATATGACGTCATCTGAGGAATGTATTTCTTCTTCATCTGACACCAGTACCAGTGGTACTAGTTTTACTGATATGTCAAATGAATCTTGTTCTAATTTTGTATATAAAAATTCTTGTTCAAATAAACATCAAATTCATGGGTTGTATGAGACATTCAGTGATATTGATTCTAGTTTGTCTGAATGTGATGAGGAGATTATTATTGATCCTATTTTTACCTCATCACATCACAGACCTAGATTCAAACCTCATTGTTTCAGGTGTGGTCAAGAGGATCATCTTGTCAAAAATTGTCCTTCTTTGATTCAAGGATCCTCTAATAGGAACTGTTTTGGAAATAAATTGACAAAATTGGTTAATAATTTCTTCTATAAAAAATCTGCTTCTTTAAAAAGCAAAGTTGTTCAATCTTGGGTTCCTATTACTCCTGGATAATTGATTTGTTAATTCTTTTCAGGAGTCCTCGTCAAAGATTGTAAACAGTTTATGGCATGTTGATAGCGGGTGTTCAAAGCATATGACGGGATTAAAGGATTTGTTGACCAACTATCGGATTATAGATGGAGGATATGTAGCTTTTGCTGGTAATAAAAAGGGTGGAAAAATGATTGGACAAGGAGAAGTTACCAATGGTTCTCTCACTTTGGAAAAAGTCAACTATGTTCCCGAATTGGCTTTTAATCTTCTGAGTGTTTCTCAAATCTGCGATAAAGACATTCCTGTTCTATTTAAATCTGATGAATGTCTATTTTTAAAATCAGAGATTGTAATTCCAGATGATTTGATTCTCATGCGTGCTCCAAGAAAGCATGATACGTATCTTCTGGATATGAATTCAAGCGAATCAAAGGCTACTGCAACTTGTCTTCTTTCAAAAGCATCAACCTCTGAGTCTCTCTTATGGCATCGTCGTTTAGGCCATGTTAATTTTAAGATAATTAATAAATTAGTAAGGAACAACCTTTTTAGAGGACTTCCTTTAAAAGATTTTTATGTTAATGAAAAGTGCATGGCATGTGCCAAGGGCAAACAACATAAGAAACCTCATAAGCCCAAACTTCTAAATAGCATATATTGTCCTCTTGAGTTGTTACATACTGATTTAGTTGGGCCAATTAGTGTTAAATCTATTGCTAAAAAATCATTTTGTCTTGTTGGGTACAGATGATTTCTCAAGATATTCATGGGTGAGGTTTCTTGCACACAAAGGCGAGGTTGCAGAGGAATTGCAGAGATTAATTATTTTTATCGAATAAATTAGTAAGAGAAAAGTTATGGGACTGAGAAGTGACAACGGCACTGAATTCAAAAATCAGATTCTCGATTTATTTTGTGCTCAAAAGGGGATTGTGAGACAATTTAGTGCTGCGAGAACACCCCAGCAGAATGGTATTGCCGAACGAAAGAATCACACTCTTGTTGAAGCTACTCGTACAATGCTGATAGAATCTTCATTACCCATTATTTTCTGGGCTGAAGCTGTAAATTGTGCTTCATATGTTCTAAACCGGGTGTTGATTGTGAAAGATAAAATGAAGACTCCTTATGAACTTTTTCATAAGAGAAAGCCTCTAATTGATTTCTTTCGACCATTTGGTTGTTCTTGCACTCTTCTGAATACTCAATCTCAAAAGACAAAGTTTGGTGCTCTTTCAGATGAGTGTTACTTTGTTGGTTATTCTTCTTCGCAAAAGGCATATCGGGTTTATAACAAAAGAACACGTATCGTTCAGGAGTCGTTCTATGTTGATTGGCAGGAATCTAATCCTTCTGAAGTTAGATTTGAACCAGCATGGTTCTTTGACTCCGATACTGTGTTCAATTCGTTCAATCTGCCAGTTTTTGATGATGATACGTCCATTCCAAATACTCAAACAAATATTATTACATCATCTCCATCGTCTGTTCCATCCAACTCATTAGTAAATGATGCTGTTTCAACTGATGTTAGTTCTTCGTCTCCAATGACTGATCCAGCACCATCATCTGATCCTTTACCTAATACATCTTCTCCTTTACCTGATCCAACACCTATCATCGATTCACCTTCATCTAATCTTTCACCGGCTATGGGTGATACTTCTTCAACCATCTTTCCTTCAACAAGCGATTACAAAACTTTGAAAGATCATCCACTTGATAACGTGATTGGATCTATCTCGGATGGTGTTCGAACGCGAAGTCAATCTGGTCTAATTAATGTTTGTCTTTTCTCATGCTTCATCTCTCAAATTGTCCCGAAGAACGTTCATGCTGCTCTACAGGATCCTTGTTGGGTGGAGTCTATGCAATTGGAATTTCAACAGTTCAGAAAGCTTAAGGTTTGGACCTTGGTTGACTTACTTCCTAACAAATATCCAGTCGGTACAAAATGGGTGTTTAAGAACAAACCGGATGATCGAGGAGTAGTGGTGCGTAACAAATCTAGACTCGTTGTGCAAGGCTTTGCTCAAGAAGAAGGGATTGATTATACAGAAGTCTTTGCTCCACTTGCTCGTCTTGAAGCAATCAGAATATTTCTCGCTCATGCTGCTCATAAACAATTTAAAGTCTATCAGATGGATGTGAAGTGTGCTTTTCTCTACGGAGACATTGATGAGGAGATATATGTGTGTCAACCACCAGGTTTTGAGGATCCTGATTTTCCTGATAAAGTGTTTAAGCTTGACAAATCTCTGTATGGTCTTCATCAAGCACCCAGAATCTGGTATGAGACCCTTACACAGTATCTTCTAAGCAATGGTTTCTCTCGTGGTACCATTGATATGACTCTATTCAAAAGAGAAGTGAATGGTGAAATGATATTTGTCCAAGTTTACGTTGATGATATTATTTTTGGATCTACAAATTCTCAATTGTGTAGAGAGTTCGAAGAGGTAATGAGCCAAAGGTTTGAAATGAGTATGATGGGCGAAATGTGTTTCTTTCTTGGATTACAAGTTGAACAACAGAAAGAAGGAATTCTTATTCATCAGGAAAAGTATATTAAGGGTATTTTGAAGAAATTTAAGATGGATGATGCTTCTACTGAGATGACTCCCTTTACTGCTCAGACTTGTCTCACTCCAGATGAAAACGGAAAACAAGTTGATCCTCATCTTTTTAGATCTATGATTGGCTCTCTCATGTATCTTACTGCAAGTCGTCCTGATATCACTTTTGCTGTTGGTTACTGTGCTAGATATCAGTCGGCTCCAAAGGAATCTCATGAGAAAGCTGTCAAAAGAATATTTTGTTATCTCAAAGGATCATCTCGTTTAGGATTATGGTATCCATATGGTGGGAATTTTGACCTACATGCTTATTCTGATAGTGATTCTAATGGTTGCAGGTTAAACAGGAAATATGTGTCTAGAGGATGTTAATATTTGGGAAATTGTTTGGTATCTTGGCAGAGCAAGAAACAAACCACTGTTTCTCTTTCTACAGGGGAAGCTGAATATATTGCTGTCTCAAGCTGTTGTTCTCAAGTTCTCTGGATCCAACACCAAATGATTGATTATGGAATTAATTTTCTCCATACACCTTTATTTTGTGACAATGAAGCAGCCATTGGAATTGCTAAAACTCCTATTCATCATTCCCGAACCAAGCATATCGAGACACGAATTCATGCGATTCGTGATGCTCAAGAAAAGGGTTTCATTGATATTATACCCATCGATACAAAAAATCAAAAAGCTGATCTTTTCACAAAAACTTTTGATAAACCTCGTTTTTATGAATTGATTTCTATGCTCGGGTTAATATCTTTTTAAATTTTCATTTTCGGTTCCTTTTATTAAAAAAATAAAATAAAAAAAACAATAAAAAACATAATAATTTATGGAAATTATTTATTATTTGAAAATAAAAATTTGGGGGAGTAATTTCATAATTCTGATATCGGAATTTAAAATGATGAGAAATGATTGTATATTCTCTAAGTATATTTTTATACATGACCGGTGCTTCAATGAGAATGATAGTAACTGATACTGGATTCTGTTTTACGTAAATTTTTAAGGAAAATTGATCAGATTCTTTAACGATATGCTTGATAGACTCAGCCTGACGAATAAAGTAGACATCAGCTCTATGATTAAATTAAACATCATGCTTAAGAATGTCTGGATTTACTTAATTGTTTTGGCTTGCACAAAAACTGAGTCCTGACAAAAATTTGGATTGAGAATGAATCCTTCGTCCATTCTGCTTTGCTATGTCATCTCCCTGAACCATAGCCGGTATATTCTTGTGTTGATGTATCTTGTGTCTGTGCTAATCTCCTCTGCTGTATGGAAGTACTGACCTGGAGTGATAATCTCCTCTGCTGTACGATAGTACTGACCTGGAGCTCTCATCAGCACATGTTTAAATGGTTATCTCCTCTGTTATACGTGAGTATAGATCTGGAGCTCTCACCATTTTGATATAATTATGTCAAATCATCTTATCGATGAGTTCCTTTCAGAATGAAATATTCAGTTTATAATCATTTGCACACTAATGCACAAGCCTTGTTCTGTTTAGATCGATTCAAAATTCAAGAAATCCTGAGGTTGGGTGAGGGTTTTTACCAAATGATTGTGGGGTCCTAACATTCTAAAGCATCTAACTGAACCTTAAACAAATCATAAGTTGTTTGTTGAAAAATGATAAGGCATGAGTTTAAGTGGACAATTATATCAGCAATCGTTATTGATTTGTTCTAATTTCAGTTGTTCCTGTGCAGATTGTGATCAGATCTCGTATTCAGTATGATCTCATTGCCGGTCGATGATTTTTGATCATCTTTATGTTCATAAATATCTAGAGGATGTGATCTCTGATTAATTTAGATCTCATTATGTGATGTGCTTCATGTTAAAATAATAATAATAATAAAAAATAATAATAATAATAATAAAATATATAAAAAAAAATAATAATAATAATAAAATGGTGCCGAAACTATACTTTCGCTAATTGTTTCGCAAGGCGAAACTGCAATTTCGCTAGGTTTACTAATTAGTTGTCAACTGGTTATCTCTTAGCGAAATTACAGTTTCCCTAGGCGAAACTGTAAATTCGCCATGCGAATTTATAGTTTCGCTCTCAGCGAAACTATTTGCTATTTAAGTCGTTTTTGCGAAATTCTTCTCACAATTTCGCAAAAACGATCTGTGTAGGTTCTTAGGGTTTACCGTGACTTTATTGGGCGATTTTGCATTTTGGTTGTGTTTTGGACCGATTAATCGTTTCCTTTGCTTCGCATGTGAGTTTCGAACCATGTAATATCATTTAATTTGGTTAAAATCAACTTCTTTTTATTCATTTGGATTTTGACTCTTCGGTGACTTCGCTGTTCATCCAGCGAAATTGCAGATCCTTCTGCGAAACTGAACGAAAGTTCTCTACTTCTCAGCAAAACTGTAAAGTTATGCTGTCCGGGCGAACTTAACAGTTTCGCCAAACTATCTTTAGTTTCGCAGAATCTGGTCTTAAGCTTGTACAGTTTCGCTTGGTCATGCTTTCTTTTGAACAGCGAAACTATGTTCTTACTTGCCGAAATTAATAGCAAATCTTCTTTAATCTATCTTCGCCTTGTCGAAACTGTCTTCTGTTCAGCGAAAATAACATGTTTTAATGAGCGAAACTATTGTTTCGCTTGCCGAAACTGTTAGTTTTCATTGTCGAAACTGTTTTTGTTCAACGAAACTAACATGTTTTAATGATCGAAACTATTGTTTCGCTAGCCGAAACTGTTAGTTTTCATTTTTTTAGTATTATTTTCTTCTTTTCTTAATTTCTCATTCAACTTATCTGATTTCTTTATCAGGTTATCATGGCTAATCTCAAATTTGATGAGCGGAATAATATCACAGCCATTTTAGATGATACTCATCCTAAGGCAGCTGGATTTAGAGATTGTATCAGATGGCTTCAGAGATCACCTATAGCTTATGCCATATCTCATTCGCCTACCATTTATGATCTTAATATTAGAGATTTTTGGCGATCTGCAGAGTATGATACTCGAGGAGATGTACAGCGGATCACTGCCAAAGTTGTTGATCATGAAGTGACGATCACTGCTGAGACTGTTTCGAGGATTCTAAGATTTGAAGAAGATTCAGGAGATGAAGTGGCTATGACAGATTCTGAGGTGTTTCAAGCCTTTAGAAGTATGGGATATGAGGGACCAGCCTTTGGTTCGAGGAAGGAGATCAAGAAGTCATTCTTATCTAAAGAATGGAGATACATTGCTCATGTTTTTATCATGTGTCTAGATCACTGTAAAGGTGGATCTGATGGTCTTAATATTGATTGGGCTAAGGCAATGGTGTTGTGTTGTAAAGAGGAGAAGGCCAATATTGCTAGATTGATTTTTGCGTGCATGGCGGAGAATGTGATGGCCGTAAAGAAAGACAAATGGCTGCTGTACCCTCGTTTTCTTCAGATGATCTTTGATGATCTTATACCTGATGTTCCAAAACATGGAGAGATTAAGAGGCTGGTACAGATGAATCCCCGTATCTTTGCTGACTGCTGTGCCATTCGCCACGACTTTAGTGGTAAGATTACCCATCTTTGGGAAAACATGTATCCTCCAGAACGCTGGAACTATATTAGACGGGTGGATGAGTCAGAGAATAAAAGAGCTGAAGAAACAAGAGTACAGCAAGCTGATGCTACAAAGAAAAGGAAGAGATATGCCAAAGAAAAAGATTATGATTTTGAGGAGGATATTGCTGCACAAGCTGAGGAAGTTAGGGTTGAAAAAGAAAGGAGGTCTAAGAAGAAAACTGATTTTGCTGAGCCTGAGCGACAAACCAAGCATAGACATGAAGGATTTACATCTAGAAGAGAGGCTAGTGAAAATCTTGATGAGGATATGATACGCAACTTGAATACTTCGTTGGCTAATGAACTGAGTATGATCAAGACTAAACTTACAAATCAGGAAATCAGAGAAAGATAGAAAGATGAAGTGATTGAAGGAATGCAGAGGATGTTAGTTGATCAAAACAGACTGGTTAAGAAGTTGTTTGAGGAGATTACACAGCTGAAAGCTGCAGCCGGCCTACGTAATCAACTGACTCAATCTGAGTTAGATGATTTGACTGATACATCAAAGTACTCATTTCTGAATGTGGGTACTTCATCTAAGGTAGGAGAGGGAACTTCTGGAGCAGCAACTACTTGTGGAGGAGAGCAAGAAACTCCAGGTGAGGATGTTGGAAGAAATGACGAGGAGGATATTATAGAAGCTGGGTTTGTAAACATGCAATTTGACTTTGAAAAAGATCTGGTTGGTGAAGAAGTTGTTGTTACAGCTACTACTGAAGGAGTATCTGATAAAGGCAAAGGGTTGGTTGATGAAGAAGAGGAAGATGAACAGCTTATAGACTATGATTCAGAACCTGAATTTTATGAAGTTGATGAGCGACCATTGATCTATGTTGCTAAAAAGGGAGAGGATGATGCAGATGTTTTTGAAATGGATAAAAATGATTGGTTGGTGAAAGAGAAGGAGGTAGAAGAAATCACTCCTTTGTTTCAACACTTGGAGGGATTAAGCAGGAAGGAAGCTGATAAGAAAATTATAAGCTGGTGTTACAATCCAAGCTTAAAGATGTTTATGATCAAGAGACGGGGAGGAAATATCAGTTATATGCTTAAGAGGAACGCTTTTAAGACCTTGCCAAAATGGGATTTAAGGCGTTTGGCAACTCTACCTCTGATCAATGCTCATCTAAGTGAAAGAGCCTCATTTCTTGAGAAGGAGACTAAAAATGGACTTAATGATAATTTTGAGTCTTTTGGATATATGGAAGCTGAAAGAAAGAGATCAAAGAAGGATAAAGACTGGGAGACAGGAAAGGGAAGGATTGTGTCACACCCCCGCTAAAAGCGGAAACACGGGGATGTAACGAGACCGGGATCGTCATAACACATGGTAAGCGATAGAGATGCAATATAAATAATGATGACGAGCGTGTCATGACGACACCCGACAACAAGGGGACTTGTGCCGTGTTTAGTCAATGTTCACGACAACATAGCCATAAGCATAAACATGATATTGATTCACATAACCAAATAAAGATGAAATTGTAATGTAAATTCCCACAACCTGGGAACAAGTTTCAAAAGATTGTAATTGTTTACACATATCAACATTGTTCAAAAGATTGTTTGTCAAAACATGTTAAGTCCCAAAAATGCATCATAGGGTCTCCACTAAGGCAGCACACCTAGATTCCTGGACTTGCATGATCACCTGAAAAGATATGCTTAAAACGGTCAACATAATTGTTGGTGAGCTCGCAGGTTTATGTAATAAAAATGTAAGTGATGCTGTAATAAGTAAGCGTAATGGAATACCGTGAATACAGTTTTATACACAAGTAAAATCACATGACATGAGCTTTGCAACCAAACCTAGCGACGTACACAAAGAAATTGTCGGCATATATTCACCCAAGGGCCCGTTCCTGGGGCCACTGATGGTACCAACTAGTATACCATCGAACGAGGGTGGGGGTGTCAACCCAGTAGTATTACCAATACCTAACCGTGGGTTCCCACACTGGAATTAAATAGTTGCAAAGATAGAACCACACAGCAGACCCAAACATGTATCAAATAGTACTTGCAACACAGTATCACGTTGATTCCTAGTATGTAAAATGTAAGTAAGTTGTACAGCATTGAAAATGAGTAAGTATACTTTTCCCCCAAGTTGTAAATGATTGAAATATTGTATAAGCGTAAAAAGGGGCCACGAAACTCACTTGTTAAGTGGTAAGTATGTATGATCAATGTAATCCCAAATGTTGAATGCAATGAATAGTCAAACACCTATTGACAGTTATTGTTAAGCATTAATGATATGATATAAGCGCGTAATAATGATCGGTCGGTTCGGGTCGTATCGGCTGGGTCGCGTGTAACTCACACAAACAGACACATGACTCAATCGCACACAATCATTCATACGCATGACTCAATCGCATACACTCATTCACACGCATGACTCAATCGCATACAAACACACAGTCGCACGACTCAGTCGCACGACATGCCTAGTCGCACAACTCAGTCGCACGATTGACTCAGACGCATGGTTCAGTCGCACGACTCACCCAGTCGCACGGCTCAATCGCATGACAGACCCAGTCGCCTGGACAGCAGATTCGCGACTGTGATCGGGCTGAGCAGCCCCCGAGCTGCTCTTAACGCGAGTTTTACACCGCAAGGACTTCCAGAAACACTCAACAAACATACACAAACATGAAACACAAGCAGAAAGACCTCACACGCACCCATACGACCTTGTGTGTTCGGGTTGAACCCGAACACCCGAAACCCTAGTTTTGGACAGCCGTAAAAAGGCAAGAAAAGAGACAACCAAAGTCGTCTACCTGCTAGAAATGAGTAGATGAGGCTGTAGATGAAGTCTAGACGACAAAAACGAGACCACACGGGTCGGATTTGGTGCTAGAATGAAGAAGATGTGTGTGTAGAGAGTGAAGAGATGAAGAAGATGGTGAAAATGATGAATTAGGGCTGGTATGGGGTTTATATACCCATCCCAAGTTTGCAAAATTACAAGTTTAGTCCCTGCACTTAACCCCCGAGTTTTCCCAAATTTGGTTCGGTTGAAAAACGACTTTATTAGATGTTTTATATTAATTATAAAAATACATTTAATGATATTATGACTTAAGAAATGGTTTTGTTAGTGACGTTTAATATATATATAAATGATATATTTGACGGTTTCGAAGATGAAAGTTTTGAAAGTCTTTAAGGTTAACATATGATTATAACGAATACACTCGCACAACAATGATAAAGCACACAAGATATCCACATAAAGAGTCAAATAAGGATGAGGAATGATCGATCAAAGAATGGTTAACGGACAATCACGTTAGTTGACGGACCTTAAGGTGACGGATGTCACAGATTGTACTAAGAGTTAAACCTCCAAAGACTGTAAATCGGGTAAGATTGGCTGATCCTCTTCCCCAACAACTACAGGACTTTGAGAAATGGTTTTATGACAATAATACTGGAGAGGCTGTGATCAGAGTTAAACATGGAAAGGAGTTTAGAGTATTTGATCCGATGGAGTTGTTTAGTTTTTGTGATGAAGATCTTTTGGTACTATGTGAAAATCACATTAAAGCTGCGGCTGGAGAGGAAACTAGAAAAGAAGCTAGTTTGTTCATGAATGTTGCCAACAAGATCAGGGGAATGAGGTCGGAGGTCAAGAAGTTAGCTGAAAGGGTGAGAGCTCAGGATGAGTTTAATATGGATGTTCAAGATCTGACCAGGCAGTTTGCAAAGGCTAGTGGTCATTCTGAAGAAGCTAGTGATGCAGGAAAGGACCATGGAGGATCATTGGCTGAAGCTTCTGAGGATGTTGCTGCAGGAGGTGATGAAGACAGATCAATGGCAGCAGAGGAAACTGGAGCTGACAAGTCAAATCAAGAAGAGTGAAGATAGTGAGATCCAACCTAGGGGGAGTATTGAAGATCATGTATAGGTTGGACTCACCTTAGTATAGTTTGTTTACTTTACTTGTAATAGGACTTTTGTTAGTTTCCTTTTGTATGTTCTTTGAATTGTGTATTTTTGGCAGTCCAGCGAAACTATGAGCGAATCTGTATATTCGCTCATAGTTTGCTGTTATAGTTACCTGGCGAACTTGTGTTCTGCCGGGCGAAACTGTAGTTTCGGCATGACAGTTTCACTGGTAGCGAAACTGTCTGCGAAACTACAACTGCTATATATACTTTTGTCAATTCTCATTGTAAGGTAAGCTTGCAAAACCCTAATCGTGGATCATTGTTGCAAGTTACCTATTCCAAGCAGTTATTACATAGAAATATCATTGTGCTTCATGTTATTGATTGTTATTGTTCATATTGTTATCAAATATGTGTTAGAATTGTATTCTATCTTCTCAATTGTTATTGTTTAGCATGGATGTTAGATATTGAGCAATTCATCACTTCATTTGCACTGTTTTTCGATCACATGGACCAACATGCAGTTTTGAGGGAAAGGCATTCAAAAAGATTATTAAAAGTCATTGTGAGAATTGGGTAATGAGTTTTAAGTTCTAAGAAGACAAGGTCAATGATAAGACGATTCAAATTAAAAAGGTGTTTCGAGTGTAACGTTCGGTTTACAAACCAAAGCAACACTTATGAAAGTATTAGGTCAACTACAACTTTAATGATGACATGCGTACCTATAAGCGGACACTCACCCCAAGGGTTCCCACGTAAGGTAAACGGATCCATCGGTTGATTTGGATTTATATGAATACCTTGCCTAGACAGAACACCTCGAGATATAGGCATCACGCTCTTCCAGCATTACATGTTTCAAGTTATAGGACACAGACTTTGATGAGACTTGAAACCACGAATAACGATTCAAATCTCATTTTGAAAACCATTTGATTTAGGCACATAATGCCTTAGAATATGATTTAAGATTCGTGTGTGCATTGATAAGATTCAAAGTATAAGAATAAGCACATAAGGCATATAATCACATAATCAAGTATAAACATATAAGGCAGATAAAATCCTATCTAAGCATATAAGATACATGAGAGGACTCATGTGTAAGGGCACTTAGTTATAGTATAGGTCATTCCATTTCTAATAACCTAATTCCCTATAACCATAGCTCTGATACCAACCTGTCACACCCTGACCGACGGCGGAATCATCGGGGCGGACGAATGTGAAACGATTGTTCATAGCTCATGGAATTAAATAAGTTGTATCAATATTAAATTCCATTTTTCATTGAATAAAATCAATCAAATACATCATTACAATACAAAAGATTCTAACAAAGCAATAAAATATTTAGTTAAGCTAGGTCCAAGTCCTATATGTGCAAGAAATGTTCCTCAAGTACTAAACCTGAAACATGTTAAAAATAAAGGGTCAACTTTGAAAGTTGGTGAGTTTTCATGGGTTAAACATACATATATATAGATATTTACAAGTAGCAATTCATGTCAATGGTTATGAATTATGCAAGTTTATAGAACACATATAGCTACAATCAAACTTCGACCAAGATTAAGATTACAAGTTTATAACGATTGGCTAAGTGTACTTGGTTCCCATGATGAACAAGTCATACATCATCAGGAGCTGGCAATACATCGGCTTTAGCACCAAATAGGCTTGTCAGGCCTAGAGATCTATGAAGTCGCCAAACTAGCAATAGTTAATGATTGTCAACATATAATGTATCTCATATAACACTCATAATAATACCAATAACCATGACAAAAAGTAAAGATGAATTGTATGTACATTTAAAAGTATCAAGATGTTTACAAGTGTAAGTTTATAAGGTTAATATGTTTCACCCCAAAAGGTGTGAACTAAAGTAAAAAGGGGCATGGAGAACTCATATGGTATAATGATGGTAGTAGTGTACATAAGACAGCTTGGATGTTCAAGAGTCAAAGGTGATGTCCTAAATGATAAAAAGAAACTATAACTTGAGTTTGGAATTCATTACAAGAAGTTAGGACGCTTAGGAATACCAATAAGCGAAAGGGAGATTGATAAACGATTATTGTACCAATTTTAGATTCTGGACAGAATGTTTGGTACGTGTTTGAACAGATTTTTAAATAGCAAACGGTTTCATAAAATTATAAAAATTTAGATTTGACTAGTTCAAAATCTCCCGGACAACTTTCATTCAGAAACATTTTTATGAAAACATCCTTAAATAGGTCAAACAAGCAGCACAAGATAGAATGTGCTGAAATATGCACTAATCTTGTGAAGGCTATTGTTGAGTCGTCCGATTGATTTTAAGACGTATGAACTTCGTTGAAAAGGTAATTCAAGGAACTTAATATTTGAGTCTGATTTTACTCAAATTTAGTTTGTTATGATTAAGTTATGGTTGGTTGAAGTCAGATTATATTCTCCCAGAATTATAGTAAGGCACTTATGTGCACTTTTAAAATCGTTAAAGAATGAAACGGGTTAGTGTAAATTTATTATATTGATATATGATATATTAGACTTCATTTAAGTTATATAAAAATATTCCAAGACTTCAGGATAGTCATCACTTAGGGAAATAATCTTGTGGAATAACCGAATACGGAGGCATAGCCGTCCATATGCAAACGGGATTCTTTGTTTACATTAGTGTGTTGTTAGCTTGATTTAATGTTAGTGATTATTATAAGGTTAGTGAGCATTAGAAGGTTAATGATCAATGATAATGATTACATTAGCGTGTTATTAGCTTGATTTAATGTGCAAACGGGATTCTTTGTTTACATTAGCGTGTTGTTAGCTTGATTTAATGTAGTGATTATTATAAGGTTAGTGAGCATTAGAAGGTTAATGATCAATGATAATGATTAAAATTAAAATAGATTTAGTAGAAAAAAGAATAAAAGTAAGAACATAAAGTCATGAGAACAATTGGATGTTAGGATGATTGAAATGTATAATATAAAAGCAATAAAAGATTACCTTAGTATTAGGAATTCTTAAAATTTCTGTGAAAAATAAAATTCTTCAAATTGATCATAACAAATGGGTGAAAGAAAGATATGAGAGTGTGATTTTTAGAGAATGAGCAGATGAAAAGTGAGGCCTAAGGCTTGCTTTTATAGTTGAGGTTAGAAGTAGGTTATGAATGGTGTTAATGGTGAGTTATAAGTCTTTTAAAAGGGGGTTATGATTGGAATTTGAAATAAGTATAAAATTAAATAATTTAAATAAATAAAAGAATAATTACAATTTAAACTTTAAATTTATTAAAACTTTAATTTTAATTTAACAACTTCTTTTTTATTAAATCTTTGTAGACTTTATAAATCTAATAAGAACTTGTAATTTGATTATTTATTTTAATTGAACATTTAAAATCTTATAAATATTAATAACCTTTTATAGACCTTACATATTTGTAAAAATAATGATCTTTGTATTTTAATCCTTTATTTTAGTTTTATAATTAAAACTTATAAATGACAAATAAAGTTCATGAATTTATAAAATTTTATTCTATAAATCATGAAATTACCATGAATTGATTTAATAAATAGAAGTTGAATAAATAGTATTATTATTGCTTTTGAAGGATTAAAATAAATTAAATTTCTAACTAATGTATTTGATTTTCTAAAATTGACCCAAACGGATTCGGATTTGGGTTTCTATTTTTCAAAATGGGCAGATGTTACATAAGCAAACACTCATCACACACGATTTCAACCTTATTTTTAGCCAACAAATCCATCCCAACGACCACATCAAAACCTCCTAACTTTAAAGGCATTAAGTCTATCTTAATAGAACTACCCTCCAAAACCATTTTGCAATCTTTGATGATTTCATTAGTTTCTTTTACGTTACCGTCATCTAATTCTAAGGTATATGCATCGGTTAAGGTGCAAACTTTCAAATCAATCAAAGGTCTAAAGGTAGTAGAAACAAAGCTAGCGGTTGCTCCTGTATCAAAAACAACGGTAGTGTTAGGACCGTGTACGTACGAAGTACTAACTGATTCTCCGTTTATACCGGATCAAATAGTGCGGAATCCTATTTGATTGGCGATCCAATCAGTGAGAACAATTACCCGATCGATATAAGATTGAAACTAAACGTTATGAACGAATATATATCGATCAGGAATGATCTATGAACTTGGACAGGCTGTTTGGGACGTTCTGAACGGCTAGGGTTCTTGTCTTTTCAATTGTTGTGTTTTTCCACGAATTAAGTGGTATTTATAGGTTAGGGGTTTCCAATCATACGACTGAACCATTAGCATGGTTCAGTCGTGCGACTGAATCATGCGATTGAGTCATACGCACTGTTGGAGCATATATTGTCATATATAGTGTGTCCGTCGCTTGACAAATAGTCTAGGCTTAATGTAATACACCTGATATGTTGTAAACATATGAAACTGGGTCATTCGCAGGAGCATATGCGAATGAGACTCAGTCGTACGACTGAGCCATGCTAATGGACCAGTCGTGCGACTAAGAGATGCGATTGGGACATTCGTAAGACTGAACCATAAGTATGGTCCAGTCGCACGATTGAACCAAACGCATCTAATATGGGCCAAGGCCTATATATACCAGTTTCAATGTGTTGAGAGATAAGGGTTTTGAGAGGGAGTCTGCCCGGAGCCTAGGGCTGCCGGATGAGAGGGGAGATCATGCTCGATCTCCCCTTGCCAAGAGTCTTGATTTTTGTGTTGTAACGAGCTTGTAATCATTAGGTTTTAATCAATGAAACCAATTTTTGATAGTTCATGTTATTGATTTTACTTTTGGTTTTGATTTTGTTTCCTTCCGTCAAGAACATGCTCGGATGTCTACCGATCCAGCGACTTCACAATTGGTATCAGAGTCGGTTACAGCTGGAATGATCTAACAATCATTCTAGCAACCCAAGCTCTTGATTTCTGGATCTATTTCAGATTCTTGACGTTAAACCCACTTCGTGTTCTTTGTGTTTTGCTCAGATCTTGTTACGTGTGTTGTTTCTATGTTAAAATCGAACCCGGAACCCCGTTATGATCACCCTTGCGAATCTGATGATGTCTATTTTGTTTCGGTTCATGTAAAATTCGTCAAATTAGGGTTTTTGGCAGCCATGCTGCACGGCTGCAGATCTGAAAATTTATGTGCAGACCCGTTCGTGCGATTGGACCATGCTAATGGACCATTCGTGCGACTGGACCATGCTAATGGACCATTCGTGCGACTGGACCATGCTAATGGACCATTCATGCGACTGGACCATGCTAATGGACCATTCGTGCGACTGGACCATGCTAATGGACCATTCGTGCGACTGGACCATGCTAATGGACGATTCGTGCGACTGGACCATGCAAATGGACCATTCGTACAACTGGACCATGATACTAGACCAGTCTTATGACCAGTCATGCTACTGGACCAGTCTTATGACCAGTCATGCTACTGGACCAGTCCTATGACCTGTCATGCTACTAGACCAGTCTTATGACCAGTCATGCTACTGGACCAATCTTATGACCAGTCTCACGAATATATCATTCGTATCATCCATTCACATGAATGTGATATTTGTCCTCCACGTCATACGGATGAACGGTGTTCCAGACCAAAAAAAAGGTCTAGAACTGCTTCTTGCACAGATTTGAGGATGAGCAAAGCATATTCACCCAGAGGTTCTTTCGTCAAATAAGTTCGATGGATACCCCATTATTTGTTGGACTTCCAGAATAGGTGAATGTAGAGAACACAAAAGAGAGAATAGAAGATGTCAGCAGTCGATGCTGATTTTGTGGGTTAGTCAGGAGCATCTGACTACTTATGGGCCAATCAAGTTTTATTTATCTGCACAGAGAGGATTCTGACTCTTAGGGGGAATCCATGTTTAGAGAAGTTGAAGACGCAATCAGAAAGTGATGATGTGAACCGGTTTCTGATGATGAATCTGAGTGCATGCTATGGTTGAGATTGTCAGTTGTGGATTGGAACCTTCTACTTTTGCCCAATACACCGTGTGAAGACGCCAGGAGAGCACAATGTCTATATATTGGGATATGCTGAATTTGAGGGGGAATTTCTGCAGGTGTTAATGTTAATCAGGTTAGCCTGTGTGAAGATTGAAGCAATGGAAAACTATTCATGTCATTATCTGGAAAAATCAGTCATATGGGGAATCTTGCTGCTATGATGGTGTTCTGCAAAGTAAACGAAAGCTATTGTGCCTAAATTCATTTTTAGGGAACTGTAGCAACCTGACGGATCTACAACGTTGGCTAATATGGTTTTTTGTTTGATTCTATTAGCAACCAGAGCAACGATTGACTGAAGATTGTAAGAGGTGTTATCTACTATTCGCAAGCAATGTCCTAGGGGGAATTTGTTGGAGCATATATTGTCATATATAGTGTGTCCGTCACTTGACGAATAGTCTAGACTTAATGTAATACACCTGATATGTTGTAAACACATGAAACTGGGTCATTCGCAAGAGCATATGCGAATGAGACTCAGTCGTACGACTGAGCCATGCTAATGGACCAGTCGTACGACTGAGAGATGCGATTGGGACATTCGTAAGACTGAACCATAAGTATGGTCCAGTCGTACGATTGAACCATACGCATGGTCCAGTCGTACGATTGAACCATACGCATGGTCCAGTCGTACGATTGAACCATACGCATGGTCCAATCGCACGAATGGGCCCAGTCGCATCTAATATGGACCGAGGCCTATATATACCTGTTTCAATATGTAGAGAGATAAGGGTTTTGAGAGGGGGTCTGCCCGGAGCCTAGGGCTGCCGGATGAGAGGGTAGATCATGCTCGATCTCCCCTTGCCAAGAGTCTTGATTCTTATGTTATAACGAGCTTGTAATCGTTAGGTTCTATCAATGAAACCAATTTTTGATAGTTCGTGTTATTGATTTGACTTTTGGTTTTGATTTTGTTTCCTTCACTCAAGAACATGCTCGGATGTCTACCGATCCATCGACTTCACACGCACGACTGATGGTTCAGTCGTGCGACTGAGTCAATCTTATGTCTCATTCGTACGACTGATCCAGTCTCCTGGTTCAGTCGTGCGACTGATTCATAAGCATGATGTATTCATGCGTATGGTCCATAAGTATGGTCCATTCGCATGAAGACTCATCCGACTAAGTTGAACACATTTCTCAATCATTATTGACTAAAAACTGTGCACAACAACCTCATACCTATATAATATAGTCATACATATACATTACACTTCAACACAATAATAATGTGAAATAAATAAACATGAATAAACATCAATCACATATTATATTTCACTGAATCATTTCATTACATATGTGTAAGACATGAAAGACTTTTACATTTAAGCTCATAAACTAGGAACATATGCATCTACAAACTACCCCTTGGTCCTAGTTTCCTCTATTGTCTAACACTCTTCACATGTTCTTCGAATATCTTGTACTTCTCCTCTTTTGTAACTCCTGCATGTATTTCAAAAGCAAAGCAGAGTCTTATCATGTGTTGAAACTAGAGAGCTTGTACAATGTCCTGCGTGTCATAGAATAGTGGCCACTTGTATAATATGTAGACATCTTCAGCCGACAAGTTGGTTAGCCACATAGGGTCAAATACCCGGATAATCTCTATCTTTCCTTCTCTATTCAGCACTATGACCGCTTCACCCGTCCTCCAATCATAATACCACCATTTGAAGTGTGGAGTGAAGTCCTGAGGCATTTCCCGCAAGGGAATCTTAGACATTGTTCGTGGAGGACTCCACATCAGCACGACCTTAGGCTTTCCAGATATAGGATCCACTTCAGACTTATGAATGTACCTCTTCGGTTGTTGAGGTCTGAAGTTTACCATCTGGTGTGGTATTCCTTCTTTAATGTTGCCTTAAACAACCTGACATCTTTCTTGGATTAGCATATAGTAGATCTAAGCATCCCAGTCGGCTAAGCTCAAAACCACAAAGAGTCTTCAGATCATGAGGATATCTGAAGTACTCAATCCCCTTCTATCATGAGGATATCTGAAGTACTCAATCCCCTTCTATCTCTTAACATCATACACATCCAAATCTTCAAATATGCCCACGCTATGATCTTTCTAGACACTTTCTGATGACGTTTGACTCTATAAAGCTTTGTGTAGGCATTCTGCTTTTGGGGCGTGCACTGGACTTTCATCTCAGCAAAACAAGCTGCCCATTCAGCTTTCTTGATATCAACGTTTTCGTATGTAGCTTGGGCATTGCTTTCTTCTTTATCCTTTGTTTTTCAACTTCATCTAGCTTCTCAAAAGTACCACTGTCGAAGGTTTCACCCAAATTGGGGATAACATGTCCGTCCAAATCAGTGTACTGAAGATAATGATCAGCAGTGACGTCCTCTATCTTGATTTCGTCGACATCGTTAAGCTCATCGTCACTTGCCACATCAACTGTAGGAGCATCTTTGACCAACTCATCCGGATTCAGCCTGAATTCAGCCAGCTGTTCATCCGTTAGGTCGTGTATGACCTCTCCCTCCTTTGGAGTGTAGCTTACAGACCTTCTAACTATCCCTTGCAAGTCAAGAATCATGGTTAATTGAGTCTTGACCTGCTGAAGGGGTTGGACATCAAATTCATCTGTTTGTTGAGCTTCATCTGTTTGATTAGACATTAAGCATATCTCACATAAGTAATTATATGAAACATTAAGACATAAACAAACATAAATGATCACTAATTACATTAATGTAATATATAATTCAAGTACAAAAGTTTTTAAATACAAAAACATCTAATCATTACTTTTGTCTTGAATAGTGGGTTCTTCAGCTGGAGGAGCGGAGGATGAGGCTCCTTGATCTTGACTACGTTTGGTCCGCCTCTCTTGAGATCGAGGAGAGGCTGATGCAGCAGCATCACCTTCCTGGTCATCCTCGTCCTCTTTATCTTTATCGCTCGACCCTTCTTCTCCAACATCCTCCTCACTGACATCTTCATCCTCCTCCTTCTCATCATCATCATCATCATCATCATCATCATCATCATCATCATCATCATCATCACCATCACCTTCCTTGATCTTAAGAGGCTCACTCTTTGACCCTTTCAGCTTAAGTAGTATCTTCTTATTTTTCTTCTCAAGCTCCTCAATTCTCTTCACCGAAGCCAACACCAGCTTATTTTGACTTGTAAGTGCCTGGTGAGCTCGGCCTAAAGCCCTCTCATACTGATCACTCCTCTCAGTCAGCTTCGTAAGCTTCTTTCCTTGGGCGTTGTTGATTGATATCAGCTGGTTAATCTGATTTGCCCGTATGTGATCTGTAGCTAACAGCTTTAGCACCAACCTATTAAGATTTGCCAGTTGTTCCTCTAACCTAACATTGGGTAGAGTGGAATCATGTGTCATTTGGGCTTGGGTGGATGTCTCGGCTTGGTGGGTGGTGGTAGTGGTGGATGTGGTGAATATGGGAGGTGAAATGGGAGTGGAATGTGGTGGAATAGTTGTGGTAGTGGTGATGGATGGAGTGATAGTGGCTGTGGGAGAAGTGGTGACTGTAGTGGTGGTGGCTGGGGCAGTAGATATAGTCACTGTGAACCTCAGCCTCTTTCCCTTTTTGCCGTGAGGCTGCGCCATTCTTTTCAACCTGGAGCCCTTTGCAGTAGGTGCTCCCCCTTTGTTGCTGGACTGGTCAGGGGTGTATGTAGGATCTGTGACATCAGTAGTGTCACCCCTAGACTCAGCCTGGCGTCCACCAACCGCCCTGATCCCTCTCTCAGTGGCCACGACCCGGCTCCCAACCGTTCGTACCAGAGGCTCAACATCTGTCTCCTCTTCTTCATCTATCAGAAAATCAGGATGAATAGCAGCCTGCTCAGATCCACCTGGTACCGAAGTAGTAGGTGGAGGTGGTGAAGATATTGAAGAAGTATCAGTGGCCCGTGAAGTATTGGGACCTATATCTCCCCCACCTTGACCGTCATCTTGGTCATCATTATCGTCATCGTCGTCGGATGTGGCAGTCATGAGGGGCTCAGTATCTGAATCACTGTCATCATGACGCCATTTCTTGCGAGCAGGCTCCACGTAATCCTCCCTGACCAAGTGCCCAAACAGTCTCCTGACAGTGGGCTTCACCTGCTTCCCCCTGTAAACTTTCATCCTGCCTAAGGTGGTATCATCCATCACCTCAAGCACCACTGCATCATCTCTCTCCTTTGGCAGCATAGGAAGCTTCTCATCTATGATCATCTGTAAGAAGCGTGGATACATACAGAAGCCTTCCTTGCCTTTAGCCTCAAGGTTCTCGATCAGATAGGAGAAGATCATGCGAGAGAAACTGAACTGGTGATTCAGTACCAGTGCAACATATGCATTCTGGAATTTGTCGGAGAGCTCGTCAAATCCTCCATGTCTGGAGGCTATACACTTCAGGATCACATGTGCCAGATACTTGAACTGAGGGCACATGTTGCTCTTGTTTAGTACGCTGGCATTTAAGTCACCAGCGTACTTGATCCTCATGAAGCATCCCCGGACAGTCAAGGGATGCAGCTTAGTTGGGTAGGCTCCGTCCTCCCCCTGATCTAGTACCCGCCTCAGATCAGCCTCAGTAATCTCAATCTCTTGACCAAAAATGGAGCTCTGCATACGGTGTGGCTCAACGGACCGGTCAACCCTGGCGTTTTCCCAGAATGCCTGCTGTATGGATCTGTAAGGTGTGCATGGTGTCGAAATAGCTTTGAAGATCCTCGATCTCCTAAGAAATGCAATAATCCCAGCAAACTCGGAAGCATTCCAAGAGGTGGCATCCAAGTGAGCACATATGTTGTGCTTTGGGGTCATGGTCCATCTATCACCCATGTTTCTGTAACATAATAAACATATACATTAGTGACGTGCTTAACAGAAGACAATAGAAGCTTAAACTGTTTTGATCAAAATGGCTCAGTCGTGCGACTGAACCATACGACTGAGTTCAGTCGTGCGATTGAGCCTGTGACTGAGTTCAATCGTGCGATTGAGCCTGCGACTAAGTCAGTCGTGAGACTGAACCCATTCGCGTGATTCATACGTGCGATTGAATCGTTCGACTGGCTCAATCGTGCGA
This sequence comes from Flaveria ramosissima, assembly GCA_025215565.1. Taxonomy (NCBI): domain Eukaryota; kingdom Viridiplantae; phylum Streptophyta; class Magnoliopsida; order Asterales; family Asteraceae; genus Flaveria; species Flaveria ramosissima. The sequence continues at coordinate 5,604,649 of CM046044.1, read as the reverse complement.
CTGAGGTTCATTCGGAGTGTCCGTTCGCAGAAGTCTCTGTGCGACACTCCGACCTTGAATCTTGGTCAAAACTTGATGTTAGACTTCGTGTTTAGACATATTAGGTTCGCAGAGACTCTAAATAGCACTTAATGTCCTTTAAATCAACTATTTTGTTCATTTAAGTGGTCTATTTGAGTCGTTTTACTGATTTCTTGATTTTAACCAATTAGGTCATTTAGGGTTAGATTTCACTGGTCATTTGATCTATTTCAGTCCCACAGTACCTGTAGATGAATAACAGATCAGTTAGAAACACAATCGGCAAGAAATCAAGCTAGAACGAAATTTGGGCAGAGTGTCTACGTATGAGCGATTTCAGAACGATTTGAGGGGTGGTGAGAAATGCGACCGACTCACCCCTCTTTTATACTATCTTAATGTTCAATCGTACGACTGGACCCATACGCATGTTCCAGTCGTGCGACTGAGCCCATACTCATGCTTCAATCGTGCGACTGGCTTATACTCCTTCATCCAATCGTACGAATGGTTCATTTTGGTGATCCATTCGTATGAATGTTCCATACTCATGGTCCAGTCATATGATTGCTCCATACTTATGGTCCAATCGTGCGATTGGCTCATACTTATGGTCCAATCATGCGATTGGCTCATACTTATAATTCAATCGTGCGATTGGCTCATACTTATGAGTTTGACCTCAGACACTTTCACACACTTAATGTTTTACCTTTTGATATAACATTATGCACAATGATCATCTCAGACATGATCTTTTAGTTTGACACACATTTGGTCACCTCAGACATGATCCTTTTAATTTAAAACCATTTGATCACCTCAGACGTGATCCTTTTAATTTGAAAACCTTTGATCACCTCAGACGTGATCCTTTTAATTTAAAACTGATTGGTCACCTCAGACGTGACCTCTTTTAGTAAGTGATCCACATAATTCATCTATTTGTATAGTCCGACAGTTACCTAAAAATACTAGAAAAATAGAAAAACAACTTGAAATCAAAGACTGAACAAGACATATTTTTGGGTTTTTGATAAGAGATGGATTGAAATCTTTTAGAAATCCGTCTAGCAGATTTTTCTTCCTGAACAACACAGCTTCAAGTTAATTTGATCATTTCTGGAACGATTCATTATGGAATCATACAGGTATATCATAATCATTTAGGACATTTTAATAAAACATTTTGATGCTAGATTCTTGTTTTGACCGAGAGTCAATAGCAATTTAAGGAAATCATACTAGAGCTATAAGATGCACATAATGATTTTGACTGTCAAGAATTACAGCCACGATGATTGTCAGTATATTTGTCCTCTTAAATCCATACACATATTTTTGACACACACTGGTGATGAGTTAGGTGATATTATTTCAACAAGAATTTATGGATCCCACACTTATAAGGTAATCAGCATTCCTCAGGAGATTTTTGAGCAGTCTACGGGTATTTGACAAAAAGAGACTATTCTAAGAGCTTTCAAAGAGACGCCAAGCCTCAGGTCAGTGCCATCGCACAGCAGAGAGGCGCAAACAACAATGACTTCTAGAATATTTAGGTTATGCTTATCCTCAGGTCAGTGCCATCGCACAGTAGAGAGGCACACAACCTATCTTCTTGTGAGAGCATTTTTTCTTTTCTTTTTGCACGTAACGCACCAACAACATTAGTCATTAGCTTGATTGCGCTTAACATGTTTTTTTTCATGTGCTTTGCTCAATTTTTATGGTCATCCGCACACATTTGTGGCGTTTATTTTGCTCGTCACCCCTTATTGAAAATGCGTTGATTGTGTTAACCAGGGATAAGATGGGAATCCACAGCAGGTTGAACAATTTAGTTTGAATTTAAGTCACCAATGAGGTCTACTCATCTATTGTGTTGAATCTACCGACACATCATACAATGGACTAGCAACCTCTAGGTCTACTTTCTCTATGTTACCTCAATAGCAGACTAGTTTTACTATCATTTTTCCTTTAATTTTGCTTAGACTTCTCAGATTTATACTTTGAATTTTACATATTAATCATTTAGGTGCTTTTGAGGTCCCAAACAATTTGTTCCCTGTGTACTATCATTTTCCATAAGCGTTGAATCAAAATCACAGATTTGATTTCATTTCTTTTAGCTAAGCTGCTCTCCTCCCTCGTTTTTTAAGTAATTAAATACTAAACTAACCTATTCTCCCCCTAAAATTCTAAAACTGAAAATATTTTTGTGTTTTTGGATTTTAATAGACAGGAAAATAAAATAAATAAAAGAAAATAAAAAGAAACAAAAAAACTTGTCGGACTACGCACTTTCGTCTTCTAGAATCACTTCACTTTTTTTTCACGCCATTAACCTCTAACAGATATAAAAACCTTGGTTTATCAAATGCTTTTGTGTAGAGGTCGGCGCGTTAAAAATCCGTATTAATTTTAACAACATCGATTAATTGCTTTTCAAAACAGTCACGTATAAAGTGATATTTAATACCGATGTGTTTAGTTTTTGGATGTTGGACCGGATTTATGGTGACAGCAATAGCAGCAGAATTATCAACAAAAATAGGGGTGTTAGAAAATTGCAAACTATAGTCATGCATTTGCTGTTGAATCCAAATGATTTGAGAACAGCAATTTGCAACAACAACATATTCAGCTTCACCAGTTGACAGAGCAACTGATGTCTGCTTCTTACACTGCCAAGTGACTAACCGTCTACCAAAGAACTGACATCCCGTAGATGTTGACTTGTAATTCATCTTGCAACCACCATAGTCCCAGTCACTATACGCTATAAGCTCAAAGTCATCATCATGAGGATACCACAACCCAAGTGTTGGAGTACCCTTTAGATAACGAAAAATCCTTTTTACTCCTATGAAATGGTTTACTTTTGGTTTCGCCTGATATCTGGAGCAAAGACACGTCGCGTACATGATATCCGGACGTGAGGCTGTGAGATACATGAGAGATCCGATCATTCCTCTGTACATAGTAGCATCAACCAGATCATCATTTTCGTCGGGTGCCACATCATGTTTAGTGGCAAGTGGAGTTCTAGCAACTGAAGCATTTGTTGATACATGTATGTACCTAGATTATGATATGAATGTAATAAATCTTGTTTGTCTGATACTGATGGAATGTTTGGAATGTTAATGAAATGATATTGGTTGTTTGTGATTTACAATGTTTAATATTTCATTAATGAGTCGATGGTGAATTGGTTAAATAGGTTTGTGGTTGTTTGAATTGATACACATAATGTTATATTAATTAATACATTCAAACTTAACAAAATGAAGTTCTCATGCGAATGGCCCATGCGAATGGACCATACACATGAATAACTCCATACGAATGACTCAGTCGCACGACTGAAGTAGGAGACTGGATCTGTCGTATGATTGTAATATAAGATTGGCTCAGTCGCACGACTGAACACTCATTCGTGCGGATGCATCAACCGCACGACTAAACCATACTTATGGTTCAGTCGCACGAATGAACAACACTAACCTATAAATACAACCCAATTCGTGGAAAAACGTAAGCATTCATTCTATTTCGACTCCAGACGTACCCTAGCCGTCAAAAAGCCTCCAAGTTCATACTCCAAGTTCATAGAACGCTGTAGATCGATTCCTAATCGATTCTTAACGTTTGATTCAATACTTTATTTATTCTACGTGCGTTCTCACTGATTGGATCGCCAATCAAATAGGATTCCGCACTATTTGGTTTGGTTTACACGTTAATCATTCGGTATTTCGTTCAAATACCAGGTCCTAACAAGTGGTATCAGAGCTTTGGCTCTTGATTACGTGTGATTCAATCAAGTTTGATACAAAGTTTGTGTTTTTACACTAAAAACGCAATCTTTTTGTGTTAAAAGTTGTCTTGGACGTCCCCTGCTCATCAAGTTTCGGTTTCTACGGCATTAGGCGATTAGGGTTGGCGAAAATTCGAATTTTTACGGCCAAAACACGTTTAACCTAGAAATTTTTGCAAAACAGCAGCTTCAGTCGCACGAGTGAGCCATTCGCACGACTGGACTTCATTCGCATCTTCCAGACGCACGATTGGACCTAGTCGCATCTTCATTCGTACGACTGAACCATCCGTTCGCAGTGTTCATACGCATCAGTTTCATTCGCACGACTGGACCAATCGCTCAGTTCAGCCGCACGATTGAACCAGTTGCATAGTTCATTCGCACGGATAGCCCATTCGCATCACCTAGTCGCACCAGTTTGACAGATTGTTTAGTACACTTAAAGTTAATCGAGATGGAAGATCAGATGTCAGCGTTTACTGCCGGAAAGGACTCAAGAATCCAGAACCTACTGTTACTTGAGAGTGAGGTGGGGAATCATAATAAACCACCAAAGCTCTTAACGTTAGATGAGTTTCCCCACTGGAAACAACGTTTTGAGATCTACCTCAATGGAGTGGATCCAAATTTGTGGGAAGCTATCGAGATAGGGTACAGTATGCCGGTGGGAGCCGATGGGGTAAAGCTTACTTTGGGAGGGATGACTGATGCTCAGAAAGTTAAGTATAATGTAGAAAAGAGAGTCTATGCATTGATCACACAGTCTATTCCTAAAGATATTTTCCACCAGTACTCGGAGAATAAGCATGCCAAGAAATTGTGGGATGAGCTGGAAAAGAGATATGACGGGAATGCTTCGCTGAAGGCAATTAAAGCTAAGGAACTGAAGAAAGAATTTGACAACTTCTCATCGATGGGAAATGAGAGTTTGGACGATGTTATTGATAGATTCTACCATCTGATGAGTGAACTGCTTACACATGGGGTTGCTACTACCATGGAAGAAAAAGTGTCAAATTTTGCAGACGGATTGCCAGAAAAGTGGGCTTCTTTTGTGTCAAATCTGAGACAGAATGAGATGCTGGCAAAGTTGGATATCAATGACTTCATTCTAAAGCTGCGAGAAGAAGCACTTAGGATGAAGTACCGAGCTCAGAAGTCTTTGTTGATCCTGCAGAGCCTACCCAAAGGTTCAGGCCGGATTGTAGGAAGTGGGCGTACACTCAGAATCCAGCGTTGTACAATGCCACTCCTCAAGCTAAGACATCTGGAGCACCTTTCAGACTGCATTTGTGTCTAGCTCATCTGGTCCTTCACAAGCTTCTCCTTCAGGTTCAGAAACGTCAGGGTCTTCTTGTACCCATTACATTGGAACTGAAGCGAATGCTACTAGACTGAAGACAGAGAATCTCAGTAACGTGACTGTGGAAGTAGCTCGAGAGCACATGGATCTCTTGGCAGCAGTTGTTCATTCCTATGATGGACTTGTTGCTGGGAAGATTGGAAACTGCCATCTGGCAGATGAGGACTACGAGCAGGTGGATGAAATGGAACTGGAGAGGATGGACATTATGTGGGCCTTAGCAAGTGCTGTCCGGAGGGCTAAGAAGTTTGTGAAAAATACCGGACAGAACTTGGTTGCTACAAAGGACACTACATTTGGCTTTGACAAGAGCAAGGTGACCTGCTTCAACTGTGGAGAAAAGGGGCACTTCAAAAGAGAATGTGTGAAGCCAAAGAAGACTGGGAACGGGAACCCATTCTCGTCTTTCACTCGTCAAGACAAGCAAGCTAGCAGTTCTACTTCATCAAGCAAGGATCCAAAAGCCTTGACTGCCTATGATGATGAAGGACAGGACTGGAGCTTTAGGTTTGCCTCTCCGGGGGAATCCAATATTGCAAACGTAGAAGACTTAGATGATGATTCCGCGAGTGAAGGAGATATTGCAGGGTTGAGATAGCGATGTCAAATAGTGAAGAGACGACTGCAACTGAGGTCAGCTACAAGCCGAAGAAAGGACTTCCACGGCAAAGACAGAATCACCAGAACCAGAGACATCTGATGCTGCGTTAATGGCTAATTCTTTTGAACCTTCTCAGGTAAGTACCACTGACCAACTGTTTCAAAATCATGCTTGTTCTGATTGTAATACATTTAGAGATAGCATAGATCAGAAATTTGCTAGGTTATTAGATCATAATGATAACTTAGTAAAGGATTTGCAACTGTGCACTGAGGCTAATAGAGTTTTAAAACAAAATGAGCATAGTTACAAAGAAAAGATAGACCTTTTGACTAAACAGCTTAGGGAAACTGAAGTAGTAGCATTTAACCAAGCTAATGACATTAGGTACTATCTTAAATCCCTAGAAGACACTAAGAAGCAAAAGGCAGTTTTAGAAGTAGAAGTCAACTCTTTAAAACATAAACTGCATAGTTGGACAAGTTCATCACATATTGTTCAACACTTAGTGAGAGAACGTAACAACGGGGAGGGTTTGGGTTATAAAGTGGTTCCACCACCACCTGAGACCTTGATGAACACTAAGAGTAGACCAATAAATAAAAATCCCATCAAGGATCATGTGGTGTCTACTCCTCTTGTTAGTGATCCAGATTCCTCATGTTCATCAATTGAATCTGGAACAAAACAAAAGGAGGCTACTTCAAAGGCAAAGGATAAAATGCCTTGTGTTAATCTGGAAAAAGAATTTGAAAAGGTTAATATAAAGTCCGGGTCAAACAAAGTCAAATCTGAATCTAAAAGGACTGCTAATGTTAATCTTTCACAAGTTTCATGTCAAAAACCAGTTAACCAAAAAGAAAAAGATGTTAAAAATGTTAAAACAATTAATTTTGTTAAACAAGAGAAAACATCAAAACAAACAGAGTCAAAACCCAAATCTAAGTGATGCTACTAGGGTGTCACACACATCTCCACAAAGAAAGTTTAATCATAAAGTTGATAGCAGGTCATGCTACAACTGTGGAGAGTGTGGACACATTGCTTCCTTTTGTCCTTACTATCAGACACCTAGGAAGAAGATTGAACTTCAGGATTAAAAACCTAGGTCTTCTAAGAGGAGTTCTTTAACTCCACCAGAAGAACTAGTGAACCCAAAGTTCAACCCATTAGCCAGTCGACTGTTTATCATAAACAGGCCTTGCACAAATCTGGCTTATGGAAAGAAAAGTCATCCTCTGTGTCTGATAATGATGACAAGAAGGAACCTGAGCTACCCTCACCCTCTAAGGGTCAATGGGTTGAATTCATGATGTGTGATGCCTCTGGGAAACCCAAGCCAGTAAAGGCTTGGGTTCCTAACCTAAACTAATGTTTTACATTGTATGTGCAGGGTGTTCGCTATAGTGCTGAAACCAACACGTGGATTGTAGAGAGCGGGGCATCCAGGCACATGACAGGAAACAGGGCTCTTTTATCAAACGTCAAACAAATAAAAGGAGGGCATGTTTCATTTGCTAGAAACAAGGGAGGCTATATCACAGCTCAGGGAGAAGTTGGAAATCAGAAAGTTAAGTTTGATAAGGTGAACTACGTTCAACAACTTCAAAACAACTTACTTTCTGTTTCCCAAATCTGTGACAAAGGATTTAAAGTCATATTCGACAACAAGAAGTGTTACGTCCTAAAGAAAGACTACGTGATTCCGGAGGACCAGGTTCTGATGACAGCTTCAAGATATAAAGACCTTTATGTTTTGGATCTCTCAACGGCTTCTACAACGGATCATGAAGTTCAGTGCTTTCTTTCAAAAGCCACTGAGAAGGACTCCATCTCCTGGCATAGGAGAATGGGACACATTAATCAACGGAAGATGAATCACTTGATTCAGAAGGATCTTGTGAGAGGAGTTAACGTCAAGAATTTCCAACTTCCTGATTTTTGTGTCGCTTGCAAGAAAGGCAAACAGACGAAGAAGTCTCATAAGGAAAAGAAAGTTCATTCAATAGAACTTCCTCTTGAACTTCTTCACATGGATCTATTTGGTCCAGTCAGTACAAAGAGCATTGCAGGCGACTTGTATTGTTTTGTGGTTGCTGATGACTACTCAAGATTCTCTTGGGTAATGTTTCTGAAGTCCAAATCAGAAACATTTGAGTCATTCAAGGAGTTAGTAACCACACTGGAATCTCTCTACAAGCTGAAAGTGAGACAAGTACGCTCAGACAACGGGACTGAATTCAAGAATCAGTGGATGGAGGCTTATTGCAAGGAAAAGGGAATTGTGCACCAATTCACTTCTGCCTACACGCCTCAGATGAATGGTGTTTCTGAGAGGAAGAATAGAAGCTTGATAGAGACAACACGAACATTGCTGGCAGACTCGAAACTCCCTATCCAGTTCTGGAATGAGGCTGTGGCAAATGCATGTTATACATTGAATCGAGTTCTGATAGTCAAGTGCCACGGAAAGACATGTTACGAGCTACTACAACGACGTAAACCAAATCTGGAGTATCTCGAACCATTTGACGCGCCGTGCACACTTCTGAAAAAGACTCAAGAAGGTAAATTCAGCGAGAAGGCTGATGAAGGGATCTTCCTAGGATACAACATACCGAACAAGAGAGTTTACAACAACTCAACGGGTTTAGTAGAAGTGTGGTGTAATGTTGATGTTCAGAGATATACCACACCACCTACTGGCAAAGGACCCGCCTACTTTTTCGACTATGATGGATTCTTCAAGTCCTTCAACATCCCTATCTCTCCTTCGGATGACGAGTTAGCTACACGGATGATGTATGACATCTTGAATACACCATCTCTTGATTCAACATCATCGAGCTCACAGGAAGAATCATCTAATCAGTCAGGGGGAGTAGTCGACGACAGTGACTCCTCCTCAGAAGATGAAGCTGAAAAAGATGACCAGAACAGTCAGTAGGAACAGGTTCCAGTTCCTGCAAGTCCACAAGCATCTAACAGTGATGCACCTTCGACTTCGGAACCTCAAACTCCTTCTACCTCAGATGCAGAACCAAATGTTCATAATCTTGGCTCTGAGGTAGCTGTTCCTACTACTCCAGGATCACGTCTAAACGTCTATCATCCCTAGACAATGTCATTGGGGATGTCAGATCAGGAGTACAAACCCGAAATCAGCTATACTCAGCTGATTATGCCTCTGTATGGAAAAGGGATACATTCATGATGGTGCTTATCGGTGTTTTGTCTCGCAGTTTGAGCCAAAATATTGTCCAGTGAAGACTAAACGATGGCATGGGTGAGTGCATGCCGAAGAACTCTTTAGTTTAAGAAGTTAGGTATGGACGCTGGTAGACTACCGACCTAAAGGTGCTAAGGTCATTGGCACAAATGGTATTGAAATGCAATGTTTAGAAGGATGACCAAGGGGTCATTATCAGGAACAAGGCTCGACTGGTGGTTCAGGGATTCACCAAGTCGAGGGGATTGACTACAATGAAGTGTTTGCACCAGTGGCAAGGATGGAAGCCATCCGTATCTTCTTTGCCTATGCATCATATATGAAGATTAAAGTCTATCAATTAGATGTGAAGAGTGCATTCCTCCATGGGAAATTCGCGAGACAGTTTATGTCAGTCAACCCGAGGGATTTGAAGATCCTTATCATCGGGACATAGTTTACAAACTCGACAAGGCGCGTTATACGGGCTTCATCAAGCTCCAAGGGCCTAGTATGAGAATTCTCGAATCATCTTGTGAACACGGCTTTCGCTGGGGAGTCATTGACTGCACACTGTTTATCAAAGAAAAAGATGGAGACTTACTGCTAGTAGATCTATGTCGATGACATAATCTCGATTCAAAGAACGAAGAATTATGCAAAGAATTTGAAGCAGTAATGAAGGTAGAGTTTGAGATGAGTGCTATGGGGGAGATGAAATTCTTTCTCGGGTTACAGGTGGATCAGACACCAAATGGGATATTTCTACATCAGAACAAGTATGTGGGAGACATCTCAGTAGGTTTGACATGGAGAATGCTTCTGCTACTAGGACTCCACTTGCTACAAACCATGATATAGCACCTGACGAAAATGGAGATCTAGTAGATGCCACAATGTACCGAGGAATGATTGGATCCCTCTATGCACCTCACTGCCTCAAGACCTGATATCATGTATGCTACATGTTATGTTCTAGATATCAGGCTAAGCCTAAAGTTAACCATTTGATCGGGGTCAAGAGGATATTTCGTTATCTGAAGGGTACACCCACACTTGGGTTGTGGTATCCTCATGATGATGACTTTGAGCTCACAGCGTATAGTGACTCGGGTTACGGGGGCTGCAAGATGAACTACAAGTCTACATCAGCAGTGTGTGTGTCAATTTGTGGGGGGAGATAGTTACCTGGCAGTGTAAGAAGCAGACATCGGTTGCATTGTCAACTGTGAAGCCGAAATACGTTGCTGCTGCAAGTTGCTGTTCACAATCATCTGGATTCAACAGCAAATGCGGGATTACGGTTTAAAGTTCTCTTCTACTCCTATTCTGTGTTGATAACTCTGCTGCAATTGCAGTTACTAAAAATCCAGTCCAACATCCAAAGACCAAACACATCGGTATTAAAACCATTTTATAAGAGACTTTTGAAAATAACTTAATCGATGTGGTAAAAATTAATACTGATTTTAAACGCGCTGACCTCTATACAAAAGCTTTTGACAAACCACGTTTTCTATATCTGTTAGAGGTAAAGTGTGTTAAAAAAGAAAAGTGATGTTATTCCTGATGATGATCATGTGTAGTCTGATGCAGTATAGTTAATTTTTCTTTTTCATTTTCTTTATTTAGTTTAATATTTGTTTAAATTAAATTCATGTTATTTAGCTGTCTGTTAAAATCCTAAAATAATTAAATCCAGTATGATTTTAGAATTTTAGGGGGAGAATAGGTCAGCTAGTAACATTAAAAAAAAAAGGAAAAACGAGGGAGAAGGAGTGGATAGCTGATATAAGGTAGATCGTATCTATGATACCGATTCAAACCCTTTGGAAAAATGATAGTACACAGGAACAAATCAAGAGGGACTTTAAAATTTAATTTAGAAAAGATGCAAAATCCAAAGTATAAGTCTGTGTAGTCTGAGCAATATAAAAGGAAAGATGATAGAAAAACTGGTAACTACTAGGGTAACACAACGAAAGTAGACCTAGAGGTTGCTAGACCACAAATGATATGTCGGTAGATTCAACACAATAGATGATTAGACCTGACTGGTGATCTCAAGATCAAACTAAGTTGTTCAACTGACTGTGGGCTCCCATCTTGTCAGTGGTTAACACAATCAACAATATTCCAATAAGGGGTAATGAGCATGTAAACGCCACAAATGTGTGCGGATGACCATAAATAGAGCAAAGCACGAAAAAAATGAAAGACAAATGCTATCAAGCTAATGACTTATGTTGTTGGTGCATTCTGTGCAAAAGAAAATTAAGCTGCTCTAACAAGAAGATAGGTTGTGTGCCTCTCTGCTATGCGATGGCACTGACCTGAGGATTGGCTTCTCTTTGAAAGCTCTAAGAATAGTCTCTTCTTGTAAAAATACCCATAGACCGCTCAAAAGCTCCTGAGGAATGTTGATTACCATATAAGTGTGAGATCCACAAATGTTAGTTGAAATAATTAAACCTAAAACCATCACCAGTTTGTGTCAAAAGTCTGTGTATAGATTTAAGAGGACAAATATACTGACAATCATTGTGGCTGCAATTCTTGAAAGTTCAAATCAATGTGAGAATCTAATAGTACCAGAATGATTTCCTAAACTTGCTAACGACACTAGATGAAAACCAAGAATTAAGCATCAAAAGGTTTTGATAACAAGTCCCAAATGATTTGACTTGCATGTATGATTCCAAAATTGAATTGGTCCAGGTGTGGTCAAACTAAATTGAAGCTGCCTATTCCGGAACCAAATCCAGTAGATTTCTATCTTAGGATTTATCTCTCACAAAAAGTCAAAAACAAGTTTGATTTTTGTACTTTAGTTTAATTTTCTAAGTTATTTAGTCATTTCAGTTTGTGTGTTTGTCGGACTACATCATGAAATTCAGTATGGGATTAACTCACCTAAAAGGGTCATGTCTGAGATGACCACATGTGTTTTCAAAGTTTAAAAGGGTCACGTCTGAGGTGACAAAGTGTTTAAAAAGATCACGTCTGAGGTGATCAAAAGTTTTCAAGTTAAAATGATCATGTCTGAGATGATCAAATGCTCATAATGTGAATTTCAACAGTTAAAAAGGGTTTAAATGTTAAATGTTCAAAATGGCAGAAAATTTCATAAGTATGACCCATTCGCACGAATGGACCATTAGTAGGACTTATCATACGAATGGGAGCCATTCGTATGAATGGACCATGAGTATGGACCATTCAACCAAATGGCCAATACGATTGGCCCAGTCGAATGCTTAAGAGCGAACGAATGAGTTAGTCGCACGACTGAGATCCAGTCGGACGACTGAAGAAGGGCGACTGAACCAATCGCACGACTGAGGCCCACTCGCACGACTGAAAGGTGCGTATGAGCCCAGTCGCACGATTGAATTTAGGGTTAGTATAAATAGAGGGAGAGTCGGCCGCAGAGACTCACCACTCTCAAATTAACCCTAAACCACACGACTAAAGTCACTCTGCCCAAATTTCGTTTGATCTTTATAAACCCTCGTTTCTTGCATACTGACCATTGACATCGATTCTACAGGTAACTTGCGGTGAAGAAACACTACAATAACATTCAATTTGACACTGAATCTGGAAAATCAGACCCGTTAAACAACTGAGACTTGTGTGACAAAATAACCTAACTAAATGACTCAAACAAATGAAATTAAAGATGTTAGGTGTTATACGAAAGGATTGCGAGTCTAATGAACCAGAACACGAAGTCTAAAACTCAAAATTGGTGAAAAATTGAATTTGAATTGAACAGTCAGTACATCATGCGAATGGACAGGTTGATGAACTTCAGTCGCACGACTGAAGGGTGCGAATAGCTTAACCGCACGACTGAACCATGCGTATGAGTTCAGTTGCACGACTGGTGTAACCGCATGAGGTTACATACGCATGAATCCAGTCGCACACTCAGTCGTACGCATGGGGTCATTCACACGATTGAATCCCAGTCGCACTGTTCAGTCGCACGACTGATCTCAGTCGCACAACCTCATTCGCATGACAGAAATATTTTTCTTCAAGTCCAAATGTTTCATGACATTCTTAGCCAATGAGTACTAATGTTTACTTTGTTTGTGTAACAGATGGCGAGTCGATGGACTATGAGTACGAAGCACAATATTTGTGCTCATCTGGATCTGACATCCAGAAATGCTGCTGATTTTTCGGGCATTATCACCTTCTTAAGGAGATCGAGTATCACACACGCCATATCTACTCCCTGCACTCCTTATCATTCCATTTAGCAGGCCTTCTGGGAAGGTGCGACAGTTGATCGATCCTCTGAGCCTCACTGCATCAGAAGTACCATCTTTGGAGAGGCTATAGCCATCACAGAAGAGGATCTAAGGATAGTGTTACAGTTGGGGGACGATGCTGATTGTCCGACTAGACTACACCCCCTCACTGTCAGAGGATGCTTTCTTCGAGCCAAGTACTCTGGGGACATCAATGCTGGGGTGCTCAACAAGAGCAACCTCTGTCCCCAGTTTAAGTATCTTGCGAACGTGCTGCTAAAGTGCATAGCTTCCAGGAAGGGAGGTTTTGATGAGCTTTCTGACCAGATCCAGAACGCCTATGTTGCGTTGGTGCTGAACCACCCGTTCAGCTTCTCCAGGATGATCTTCACCTACTTGGTGGAGAACATTGAGGGGAAAGGGAAGGAGGGCTTCTGTATGTACCCCAGATTTATGCAGCTGATATCGACCAGAAGTTCCCCTTCCTGCCAAAGGAGAAGGATGATGCGGTAGTCCTTGAGGTGATGGATGATACTACCTTGGGGAGGATGAAGGTATACAAGGGGAAGCAGGTGAAACCCCCTGTCAGGAGATTGTTTGGGCATCTGGCCCGGGAGGACTATGTGGTGCCAGCTAGGAGAAAGTGGCGCCACGACGACAGTGATTCTGATGTGGAGCAGATTGCTTTACCCACTCATGATTCAGATGATGATGACAGTGGGGATGCTGGAGATGAGATGCCCATTCCACCGAGGGGCACAGCTACAGACGTTATACCTCCAGTATCTGCCCCCACAGGCGACATAGCTGAGTTGGCTGGATTCCACCAGGACTTCATACCTGGTGAGGAGGAAGAAGAGTCTGATGAGGAGCCTTTGACGAGGACTGTGGGAAGCAAGGTTGTTCCCACAGAGCATGGACTCCGGGCGGTTGGTGAACACCCCAGGGATTCGGGAGAGACAGCTGCAGATCCTAACTATGCTCCTGAGCCATCTAGCCGTAAACTAGGGGGAGCATCCTCCTCGACTGGATCGAGGAAGAAAAGGATGGCTCAGCCCCACGGCCAGAAGAAGAAGAAGAAAAGACTCACCTTCGTCACCACCACAGCTACCACCACCACTACCACCTCTACAGCCACACCATCCACCACCACAGCCACCACAGCTACCACTACCACCACCACACCTCCCACCACTGTACATATGCCAACCACCACCATATCTTTCACTCCTACATCACCTCCACTATCATCCAGACCCAACCCCATCTTCACCACAGCCACCACCACCACCACTAGCCACCAAGCAGGACCCTCATCACATCCCTCACATATATACGGATCACCTCTACCTCCAATTGGGGTAGAGGAACAGCTTTCAGCGCTGAACCGGATGGTGATGCGTTTGTTAGCTGCTGATGAGGAGAAGACAGCACAGATCCGTCACTTGGCAGATCTAACTGCTGCACAGTCTCAGCAGATCTCGGAGCAGGCTCGGCTGATCGAGGAGCAAGCCCAACAAATGGCTGCTCAGAGCCACGAGATCACCCAACTCCAAGAGCACAGAGTCACATCTGCTAAGAAGATTGAGGAGTTGGATGATGCTAAGAAGACCATCATGCTAAAGCTTAAGGGATCTAAAGATGAGCCACTGAAGATTAAAGAGGGAGATGGTGATGATGGTGACGATGATGATGAGGATGATGATGAGGACGATGATTATGAGACTGATGATGATGAAGGGATGGAGGAAGAGAGGACAGAGGAGATGAATGAGGATGATGATGAAGAAGGAGGAGATGCAGCTGCATCTGCCTCTGCTCAAGGTCAAGAAAGGAGGTCAAAGAAGAACCAAGACCAACGAGCTTCCTCCTCTGCTCCACCAAGCGATGATCCAGTGATCCAAGACAAAAGTAATGATTAGACGTCTATGTATTTGATTACTTTTGTATTTGAATCATGTATTTAAACTTATGTATTCAATGTTTATATTAAGATTAATGCATTTTTGTCTTGATTATTAACTAATGATTGTTATGTTTAAATCAAACAGATCCAAACTATCAAAGGGATGAATTCGATGTTGCTCCCCTTCAGCAGGTCAAGACTCAGTTAACTATGATTCTTGATCTGCAAGGGATCGTCAGGAGGTCTGTGAGTTATACCCCTGAAGAAGGGGAAATAATTCACGACCTATCAAATGAGCAACTAGCTGAGATCTTCAAGCTAAATCCCGATGAGATTGTAAAGGATGCTCCAACATGTGACTCTACAAGTGACGAAGAGCTAAATGATGTTGATGAAATAGAGATAGAAGATGTCACTGCAGAGCACTACCCTCAGTATGCTGACAACGAGGGAAATGTGGTCCCCAATCTGGGTGAATCCCTTGTCAATGATACATTTGAGGTGCTAGATAAGATGGAGCAGGAGTCCGAAAAAACAGCAGAAAAGGCCCAAGCCTCAACCGATGATGTTGATATCCGAAAGGCTAAATGGGCTGCTTGTTTTGAAGAAGTTCGAGCTCAACGCGCTGCACCTAAACAGAACGTCTACACCAAACTCTACAGAGTAAAGAAACATCATAAGGTGTCAAGCAGGATTATAGCGTGGGCATATTTTGTGGATCTAAATGTCTATGCAGTTAAGAGGGAGAAGGGCATAGAGTATTTTAGATTTCCACATGATCTAAAGACTCTACCAGGTTTTGAGCTCAACCAGCTGGCCAAACTGAAGCTGTTGTATGCTGACCCAAGAAAGATGTCAGGCTAGTTTGAGGCTGCCCTGAGGAAGGAGTACCACACCAGGTGGGTTAACTTCAGACCCCAACAGCCTACAAGGTACATCAGAAGGTCTGAAGTTGATGCCATTACTGGAAAGCCAAAGATAGTGCTGAAGTGAAGTCCTCCGCGCACGATGTCAAGAATCCCGCTCAGGGAAATGCCACAGGTCTTCACTCCACACTTTAAGTGGTGGTACTATGATTGGAGGACAGGAGAAGCGGTCACAGTCCTAAATAAAGAGGGACAAATGGATACTATCAGGGTATTTGACCCAATGTGGCTTAACAACTTGTCAGCTAATGATGTCTACACTCTATACAAGTGGCCACTGTTCTATGACACGCAGGATATAGTACAAGCCCTCCAGTTCCAAACGTCATAAGACTCTGTTTTGCGTTTGAGATTCACGCAGGAGTCACAAAAGAGGATAAGTACAAGAAGTATGAGGAGGTGATGCAGAAAACAAGACATTAGAGAGATCTAGGTCCAAGGGGGAGTTTGTTGATACATGTATGTACCTAGATCACGATATGAAT
This sequence comes from Flaveria ramosissima, assembly GCA_025215565.1. Lineage (NCBI taxonomy): Eukaryota > Viridiplantae > Streptophyta > Magnoliopsida > Asterales > Asteraceae > Flaveria > Flaveria ramosissima. Next base: position 5,588,048 of record CM046044.1, on the reverse strand, counting down.
GTAATAGATCTTGTTTGTCTGATACTGATGTAATGTTTGGAATGTTAATGAAATGATATTGGTTGTTTGTGATTTACAATGTTTAATATTTCATTAATGAGTCGATGGTGAATTGGTTAAATAGGTTTGTGGTTGTTTGAATTGATACACATAATGTTATATTAATTAATACATTCAAACTTAACAAAATGAAGTTCTCATGCGAATGGCCCATGCGAATGGACCATACGCATGAATAACTCCATACGAATGACTCAGTCGCACGACTGAACTAGGAGACTGGATCAGTCGTATGATTGTAATATAAGATTGGCTCAGTCGCACGACTGAACACTCAGTCGTGCAGATGGATCAACCGCATGGTTCAATCGCACGACTAAACCATACTTATGGTTCAGTCGCACGAATGAACAACACTAACCTATAAATACAACCCAATTCGTGGAAAAACGTAAGCATTCATTCTATTTCGACTCCAGACGTACCCTAGCCGTCCAGAAGCCTCCAAGTTCATACTCCAAGTTCATAGAACGCTGTAGATCGATTCCTAATCGATTCTTAACGTTTGATTCAATACTTTATTGATTCTATGTGCGTTCTCACTAATTGGATCGCCAATCAAATAAGATTCCACACTATTTGGTTTGGTTTACACGTTAATCATTCGGTATTTTGTTCAAATACCAGGTCCTAACAACATTCTCCATGTCGAACCGACTGAGGATATCACCTACATATTTGGTCTGATGCAAGAAGATTCCTTTGGGTGTCTGATCCACCTGTAAGCTACTGGACCGTTGAAGGGTATGCACTTACAACACAACAACACAATGAGGAGAGTTGCTTAGAACACTTAACAGATCAAATAAGGAACTTGCTAACTTGTTAATGAAAGATGCTAAGAACACAAGTAAATATGAGACAGAACAAGATTGCAAACAACACAAGTATTTGGTTTTCAAGAATGTTGTACATTGCTTCTCAAGCTCTATTACAAGTTACAAAGCATCGATAGAAAGTTACAAGTACTTAAGATACTTTATACTACATCCTATAGCTGGCCATACTTTGAAGGCCAGCTGGATACAATTGACTAGACAACTACAAAATCAAATGTAGAGTCAAAAGACAGATCTGCCTTTTGACTTGTGACTATGACATGCCATAGCTCACATCCTAATATATTACAAAAAGGATAAAAGTACATAAAGTAGAAAGCATGGACTCAAGACCTCAATGTACAGTTACCAAAAGTATGGACCTTTCACCAACTCATGTAAGTTGGTGACTTTACAGAGTAGCAGCGGAAAGGTGGTCCAGCTTTATGGTAAAGTACATCAGATAAAGACATATCTCTAAAAGTCTTCAAAAGAAATCTGTCTTCACTCTTTGGCTTCGGAAGATGTTGGTCTTGGCTTCGGAATATTTTACACTTAGAATATTTCTAGTGCATGGTGTAAAACTTCCGAAGCATTTCTACTTTTGTTCTTTAGTGCATGCTTGCAGAGAGTCTTTGGATGTTTTGGTTGCATCAAACTTATAGGAATCCTTACAAACTCCCCCTAGGCTGATGCAACAAAAACACTTAGAAGATCTTCAGATATTTGTAGTCTTCAGGACGATGATGACCATACTCTTCTTCATCAGATGGTCAGGATCACTTAGACTCTCATAATATATTCTCATCTCAAAGAGATCATGCAGAGGTAGGTTGATTATGTCTTGCCATGTATAGACATTTTCAACACCTTCATCTCTGATCACATGCCATCTCTCTGGATTAGTAGTGAAGGTCCAGGATAAGATGGGTGTCTTAGCTGCAAGAGGAGCCACTTGAATTGGAGTTGATTGGACTGTCTCTTCATGCACTTCCTCAGATGATCTGACTCAGCCTGAGGTGTAGAGTTGAATGATTCAGGCTTCTTCTTCTTTGACTTTGGTTTGGAAGCCATCCTCTTCTTCATCTTAGAAGATTTTAACTAAGAAGACTGGTCTGCAGCACTTTGTTGATCATCCTTGTCTTTCTCAGTTGGGTGTTCCTCCCTCACAGGTTCAGAAGGAGAGGGAGTTTGACCCTGCTGTGGATCTAAAGATGAAGCTTGCTGAGGCTCACCAGGAGGTCCAGGTTGTGTTGTCTCAGGTTGTTCAACCTTAACCTCCACTTCTTATGGGATTTGACTTGGAGGAGAGTATAAGTCAATCAGCTCTCCACTCTTGATCTTCTGCTTGATTACCCTGATATGCTCATACATTATGGATAGAGACATAGGCTAAGTCTCCTTCCGGAGAATCCATACAGCTTCAAGAAGCTCATCATTCTTTGTCTGTCAGCAGACTTCTTCATACTCTTTTGGATAATGGCTCTTAACTTGCAGCATCTTCCCTCATCTTTTTCTTTGTTGCCTTTTGTTCTTTGAGCACTTAAAGTTCAAGCTGTTTGAGATACTCAAACTCAATGTACTCAAAGGACAAGGGAAGAAGTGCAGATGCCTGGTAGAAACATGTGGCACTCAAGTAGTTGATCGTGTTTTGCCTATCTGTTTCCTTGTCTACCTGAGGTTCTTGTGTAGCAACCACATCCTCTTGCACAGGACTTTCCTGAACTGGGGAGAGAGTTGGAGCATGCTTGTATAACCCTTTTTGTCTCTTCTCCTCTTTGAATTGAAGAAGTAACCTTGCATCCTCTGCTTCCTTCATCTCTCTTAACACTTCCATGTCAGCCAGTTCATTTAATTACTCTAAGGGGAGAGATATAATCTTATCTATGTCATAGTTCCTGGTCTACAGGTAAGTAACCCTGACTGCCCTCAACTCATCTTCTTGAGTGTTTGGTCTGGGGGCAGTCCTGATTGCAGCTTGCATAAAGCCTGAAGACCCAGGGGAACTTTCTCCCCTTAGCTTCCTCTTCCTCTCTCTCTCCTCCTCCTCAATCTCCTCAGGAGTCAGAATCCTTTTCCCTTTGTCACCTATAGACCTTTGTGACTCAGGGTGGAGAGAGCTTTGGCCTTCATTGCTTGGTGTAGCATCCAAGCACTGGCCAGAGAGAGGTTGTGAGACACCTTCACCAGCAGGTGTTTCACCGAGGGAATGAATTTCTGAATCAGTTATTGGTGTGACAGGGCTCTCAGGCTCTATCACTAGGCCTTCAGCCAAGGTTTTCCCTTTGAAGCTAATCTCAGGGTCTACCTCAGCATCCAGTTGACCAATGACATTACCTGATTGCCTTTGTCTCCTTCTAAGGCTAAACTCTTCGGTAATTCTATCTTGAATCCTGAATGCTAAGCTGTCAGCTTGTCTTGATGGGCTTGGGTTGACAAGTGGCATGTTGATTAGGTCAAGACCTTCATAGTAGTCCAAGGTCTGAAAGTTGAACACTTCTTGCTACCATTAACCTCTGTGAAGAATGATGGCTCTTCTATCAGCATCATACCTCCAACCAATAATGTAGTTTGAAGTTCCTTGAGGTGGAGATGACACAACCCTTGGAATGCCTTCATCAAAGAGACTCCTAATGACAGAGTCTATAATGTCCACATTAATGTGAACTTGAGGAAGTTTCTGAGTATGCACATTTGCAAGTGAGGATGGTGAATCCTCAATGTCCATACTCCCTGAAAAACTCCTAGGTTCTGTGACTGTAATGACTTTCTCCCCCTTTTTGGTAGCATCACCCTCTTGCATAGGTGAGCTAGAGGTTAGGTCAATCACATTCATAGGTTCTTGTGTTCCTGGTTGAGCTCCTCTTAAAGGTCTTCCAGCTAGTTTTTCCCTGAGATAAGATATCTCAAGTTGCTGATCATTGACCCTATTATGCAGGGTACTCACCTGAGATTCAAGGTGACTAACCTTAAAGACTAAATAGGAGCATGTTTTGATAGTTTTTGCACCTTTAGTCTCAGATTCCCCTCATCTTCATCAGAAGAATCATTGGGGGATGAGATGATTGGACCAAAGTCCTCTCTCTCACCACCAGCCTCAGGTTCTTGGCTGCTGGATTTCCTCTACACATTGACATCCTTAGTTGAGGTGTCAATGGGCTAAGTTGCCATGGTTGAGGTCTTAATGATGTAATCACTTGCATAAGTAAGAGCCTCTTCCATATGAAAATCCTGAACAGGTTCAAAAGTATCCACCTCAGTGATGGGTGACTGATGTGGGCTAAACAAAGGAGACTCAGGAGTTCTCATCTTTCTTTGAGTAGGGGAAGAGTAGAGAGACTCATGGTACCCACTGAAACCTAAGTCTTCATCAGTATAGAATGAGAGGTTGGGAATGGTTGATTTAAGTCTAAAGGCTGGGGATGGTAATTGTCCCCTGAAGGTTGTTCACTTGAGGGTTGAGACTCAGAGTGAAGGCTTAAGGCATTTGGGCTTGTGAGCTCATCAGGGTGAGCATGAGGAACCTCATCCTTGATTGTTGAAGAGATGGGAGTGGTTTGCTCCTCAAGGAAAGTAGGATCTCTAGTGTCCACTTCCTCCTGTATGGGTGAGTATATAGGGGCCTGTACAGACTCAATAGCTTGAGTAGGGATTCGTTTGGATTTTCTTTGGTAGGTAGGGTGACTTGGGGCCTTTTTGGTGGTTGAGAGGTAGAAGGTGTGGATTCAACACTAGCTTGTGTTGCTAGGTTGTCAACTTGAGCAATGAGCTATAACATTTTTGGGACAAGGGCTGTTTCTACCCCTGAGAAGCCTACAGTTGACTTCTTCATAAATTTAAAGATGCCGGGCTTCATATGTCCCAATTTAATAATATTATTTGTTTCCCTCAACTGTGAGCCCAGTTCACAGTTGAGAATGTGTTGAACATATATAGGAAACATATAATACTCTAAGGAGTCCAAGTTAGCAAGCAAATTTGTATAAACAAACTGAGAGTACCTGAACTTGACCCCTTGAACCATTCCATGTACTATGAAGGAGAGATCCTCAGGAATCTGGTCCCACCCTCCATGCTTGTTTGACAAGCTGTGGATAACCACATGAAGCAGGTATTTCCACTGGGATAAGACCTTCCCTTTGCTAAAGGTCTTTACAGAAAAATCTCTCTCATAGCCCATCTGCTCAAAGGAATGATTTACAACTTTCTTTGGAAATGACGACTCACCTTCATCATCCAGCTGCAAGTGAGTGTTGATGATGGCCGGAGTGATGAAGATTGTCCTCCCTTGCACTGTGACAGACACTGCCTTCTCCCTATCCATAATGACCTCTTGGCAGGTCTTCCAAAATTCAAGCAGATGATCCTCATAGAGAGTAGGATCAATGGTTAGGGAGGTGAAGTAGGCAAATCTCTGAGAAACTTTCATCTTTCTCAGAGCTTAACAGAGCAACTTGGTTATGTTGCCTGTGAAGTTGCATGGAGAAATCTGGGTTGTTTTTGAGGTTTAGGTTGGCTACTTGAGAAGCTTAAGGATGAAGAAAGATGAAGAACAAAAGGCAGTTTGAGAGAATTTAGGTTTAATGAATTGTGTAATTGAGGAAGATAGTAAAAGAGGGGGGAACCGTTGGGCATTTATGTGAAAAGAATTTGAGACAAAGTTAATGAAAGAGGATAAACTTTGAAATCCGGATGTCGGTCCCACCTCTGAAAAGTAGTTTACTTTTGCCCAAAAAGTAGTTTTCTTGGAAGTCGAGACATCTTCCGAAGGTTATTTGCTTCGGAAGTTCTGAAGAAAAGCTTCCGAAGGCAAATTGGCTTCAGAAGAGATTTCAAAGGTTTTTGAGAATTTTGCTTCGGAAGAGAATTTACACTCAGAGATTTCTATTTTAAGAGGAATAGATACTTCCGAAGTTAAATTGCTTTCGGAAGAAACTTGTTCTTTGAAAACATACAAGGTACTTAAGTTGATTTTAAGCTTCGAAAGATATTTCAGAAATTTCTTCCGAAGGTAAAATCACTAAAGAAATTATTTGTTTACTAAGACATAAACCTCTTCCGAAGGTAATTTTGAATCTTCCGAAGAGATCAAGATTTTCAAAAATCTAAGAAAAGTCTTTTGAAAAGATTTTCTTCCGAAGAAACAAGGGCTTATGAAGGTGATATAATAGATAACTTAGGACACACAGGTTTTTAGAAATAATTATGATTAAGTTTTAAGAAAAACTATTCAAAGTTAATCATCCCAATAGCTGATACAAGATATTTAAATCTCTACTCATCAAAAGCTTTGGTGAACAGATCAGCATATTGTTCATTTGTGTTTACTTTGACTAGTTTGATTAATCCCTTTTCAAAGTTATCTCTAATCAAATGATACATGATATTAATATGCTTTGTCCTCGAGTGTTGCACAGGATTCTCTGTGATGGAGATAGCACTATTGTTGTCTATGTGGATGGGAGTCTCTTTAAAGTTAAATCCATAGTCCAGCATTTGATTTTGAATCCAAAGCACTTGAGCACAGCAACTTGCAGCAGCAATGTATTCAGCATTAGCAGTTGATGCAGACACACAGGATTGTTTCTTGCATTGCCAAGAGACTACTCTTCCACCAAGAACTTAACATCCCCTTGATGTAGATTTTGCAGTCATGTTGCAACCACCATAGTCACTATCTGTATAAGCATACAGATTAAAGTTAGAATTCTTTGGATACCAAAGGCCAAGTGATGGAGCACCTTTGAGATATCTTAAAATTCTTTTGACAGTGACCAGGTGTGACATCTTGGGGTTGGCTTGATATCTTGCACAAATGCATGTAGCAAACATGATATCTGGCCTGCTAGCTGTAAGATACATAAGAGACCCAATCATTGCTCTATAGAGATGCTCATCAACACACTCCCCCTCAAGATCAGGTCCAAGGGAGTGATTTCTGGCTATGGGTGTCTTAGGAACCTTACAATCAGTCATGTTAAACCTTTTAAGTATGTACTATACATACTTTGACTGACTTATGAAGATGCCATTGTCAACTTGCTTCACTTGAATTCCTAGAAAGAAATTGAGTTCCCCCATGGCACTCCTTTCAAACCTGTCCTTCATCAGCTTCTCAAAGTCTTTGTAGAGCTTTGGATTAGTTGACCCAAAGATAATGTCATCTACATATACTTGAACTAGCATTATGTTATTTCTTGTTCCTTTGATGAAGAGAGTTCCATCTATAGTACCTCTTTTGTAGCCATGTTGATAGAGATACTGAGATAGAGTCTCATACCACTTCCTTGGTGCTTGGTGTAGCCCATAAAGAGCTTTATCAAGCCTGCAGACATAATCAGGATGATCAGGATCTGCAAACCCAGGTGGTTGTCTGACATACACCTCTTCATCAATCACCCCATAAAGAAAAGCACACTTGACATCAAGTTGGTAGACCTTGAAATTCTTGGATGCAGCAAAAGCTAGGAATATTCTAACAGCTTCAAGTCTTGCCACAGGAGCAAAAACATCTGTGTAGTCAATTACCTTTTCTTGAGTATATCCTCGAACAACTAGTCTTGCACTGTTCTTGATGACAAGTCCTCTATCATCCTTCTTGTTCCTAAAAACCCATTTGGTTCCTATGGTAGTCTTCCATTGAGGAAGAGGACATAGGTTCCAAACCTTTTGCCTTTTGAATTGAAGCAGCTCCTCTTGCATAACTTCAACCCAACTTCCATCCTTTAGAGCCTCATCAATTTTCTTTGGCTCTATCTGGGAGAAGAAACAAGAGTGAAGACAAACATTTGCTTCATGGGTTTGTCCTATTGTTCTCACCCCTGAATCAACATTTCCAATGATGTTTGTGGTAGGATGAGACTTGTGGATCCTTAGCTGAGGGATCACAGCAAGTTGCTTAGACAGATCTAGATTTGAGAAATTTTGATCTGGCAAAGAAGATTCACCCTCCACATCAGCACACTTATCAAGATTGACTTGATCCAATGAGTGTGTGACATCATTGATGTCTTCAATACAGTGGTTTTCAGCATCAAGAAATTCCTGATCACTTTCACCACCACCATTTTCTCCAACATTTGAAGCTCCTTCTTCTGAGTTTTATGCCTCGAAGCTAGAATTTGAAGGCACCCCAGAAGTAACAGCAGGATTTGTCATTGATGTGCTGGTAGAAGCTTCATTTGCAGGAATAGTTACCACTGGAGCTGAAGATGTGTAACTTGAAGGTCTTTTGAGCTCAAATCTTGGGTCAGGATCACCTGTTGATAATATATCTATAGATCCCGAAATATTCTCACAAGATTTGTTAAAATAGTTGGTAACTAAATCAAGATCAAATAGCCAATCCGGACCAGAACCTTTCACACCGGGAGTGTGCATATTGATAGTCACATTGGCTTACTCCTCAACTACTCTAGTTCCGAGATTGTATACTTTATAAGCTTTAGCTTGAGAAGAGTATCCAATAAAGTGTCCATCATCTGATTTCTCAGCAAACTTGGCAATTTGATCTTTGGTACTCAAGATGGTGCAAGGACATCCAATTGACCTGAGAAAACCAATGAAAGGTTTTCTCTTGTGCCAAAATTCATAAGGAGTCTTACCATGTTTCTTAACCACTAAAACTCTGTTTTGCACTTAGCAAGCAGTGTTCACAGCCTCTGCCCAAAAGGTGATGGGCAGTTTAGAGTCAGACAGCATAGTTCTTGCAGCTTCAATTAATGTCCTGTTTCTCCTCTCAGCAACACCATTTTGCTAAGAAGTCCTGGGAGCACTATATTGTCTTGTAATACCTTTTTAATCACAAAATGTATCAAGGATTTGATTCTTGAATTCAGTTCCTTGATCACATCTTATGGTTTTGACCTTGTGATCACATTGATTCTCAATCTTTAAGATGAAATTCTTCATAATCTCAGGGGTCTCATCCTTAGTTCTAAGAAAGAAGACCCAAGTGAATCTTGTAAAATCATCTGTGATCACCAAACAATAAGAGGTCCTTCCTAGACTCATTACACTGGTGGGGCCAAAGAGATCCATATGTAATAAGTGTAGGGGATTAATGATGGAATTTCTTTCATTTGGCTTGTGAGATACCTTGTGTTGCTTCCCTTTTAGGCATGCAACACAGTGGTCATCACTTGTAAACTCTTTCTTTGGTATTCTAGTTGCCAAATCATTCTTAATTAATTTATTCATATTTTTAAAGTTTACATGGCACATTCTTTTATGTCAGAGGAAAGATTCATCATTATTTGCTTTAGATAGAAAGCATGAAACTTCTCCTGAGGGAGATGTTTCTTGCAAGTCCATCTTGTACATGTTCTCTTTCCTGGGGGCTCTGAGCAAGATGTGCTCATGAGGAATGACCATCCCAGGCCTGAGAACAATGCATTCATGCTCAGTAAAGAGCATGTTATTACTCTGATCATAGAATTGGGATACACTCAGAAGATTGTACCCAAGCTCCTTGACAAAGTTTACCTTTTTAATGCTGAGCTTACCATTTGTGACCTTGCCCCTTCTAGTAATGTAACCTCCTGCATCTCCTCCAAAAGCAACTGGTCCTCCATCAATTCTTTCAAAGAGTAATGACCTATTGCCTGTCATGTGCCTGGAACAGCCACTATCAATGATCCATACATTTCTGTTTGTCTTGAGCTGTTCTTGCATAAAAGAGATGATTAGTTACATTTGGAAACCCAAGCCTCATTGGTCTTGGGCTCATCAAAAGAAGTTGAAGACAATGCAAAAGTAATTGATCCTATAGTCATGCTAGAAGGATCATTTGCTGATGTTGATGAAGAACTTTCAGCCACTTGGTCTTTCTTTGACTTCCACATTACCTTTGGAAGCTTAAGCTTGACCTATAATACTTCAGAAGTTTTGATGACTTCGGAAGTTTTGATGACTGGACCTTCGGAAGATCTTGCTTTCACTGCAGCAGGCTTCAGTGCTTCGGACGTATTGCTTTCTTCCGAGACCAAATTTTCTTCCGAAGGCAAGTTCCCCACTTGTCTTCTTCTTCATTTTGGAGCTTCCGAAGGAAACAGATTTTCCTTCCGAATCTTGCTTCTTCTTTTCCAAAACTCTTAGAAGTTTCTTTCTTGGTCATGTGGAAAGTACTCTTTGGATTGTAAACACAATCCTTAGCAAGATGAGAAGTACTCCCACACATAACACAGTCCATTTTCTTCCTTTTAAGAGTTCTTCTTTCTGAACAAGGCTGAACTTGATCACTTTCCTTCTCCATCTTCACCTTTGCAGATGTTGTGGCAGTCTTGTGGGGTTAGAACTACCTTTGGAGCTGGATGGTTCATATTGTACAGCAGTGATGCACAATTGATCAGCCTTCTTCTTGATGATGGGATGATTTGGACATGAACTAGAACTCTTGTTGATGGAGTTCAAGTTTGTGTCTTCAGCCTTTACTACTTCAAATCCTGAAGAGAGGAAGACTTGTTACTGTGCAGAATTGAAGGTGGCCTTGATCTCTTGAGCCTTTTTGGACTTTCTTTTGGCCTTCCTTATCAAGTTCTTTCTTCTTGACTTTGTCATCCCAACAACTTTACTCTCCTTAGAGGGATGGTGACCCTTCTTAGAATGCTCTTCTTCACTATTCTCACAACCATTCTTCACCATCTCCTCTTCATCCTCTTCAGTCAAAGGGTCTATGAGGGGAAGCTCATCCTCACAAATTCCACACCTAGGAGATCTTACAGACAAGATTGTGTGTAGAGGAGCTATCTCACTAGATCCCAGTTCTTGCTTATTTTGATAACAAACTTTTGCATGCAAGGATGAGGATATTATGTTCTTGAAGGTCTCTTCTTCAAGAACACATTTTTCTGCCTTGGCTTTGCTGATCACAAGCTCAAGCTAGCATTCAGATAACTTAGTAATGAGGTTTTTTATCTGAGTCCTGTAGTTTGTGTGCTCATGTTTAAGAGTTGAAATGGTTTTCTCTAAGTCCTCTATCTTTAGTTTATAATCATTTTCAGCTCTTTTAAAATCAGCTTTTAAGATATTTAAGGACTCAAGATCAGATCTCATTTCTAAATTATAGGACCTGTATCTGTTAACTTTAGCAATGCATTCAGGAGTAAAGATGTTCCAATACCTTGGCTTCATCGTGGTCTGCCATGAGTGCTTGGTTTGGAGACGCATCTTCTACCTGAAAGCTCCACTCAAAGCCTCCTTCTTCAACAGCAATTGCAGCTTGCTGCTTTGGCTTCTCATTCTGGGGGGCTTTCTCAGTGTAGTTTGGTATGGTTTGTGCTTGGCCACCATTTGTCCTTGGTGCCTTACACTCTCTTGCAAAGTGTCCCATCTGGTTACAGTTGTAACACTTTACTTTGCTTTTGTCGAGCCTAAACTTTCCACTGGCTGCATTGCTTGGAAACTTTCTCCATGTCCTCTTGTAGAACTTCTTGGCTCTGTGAGTGAGAAGAGCCATCTGCTGGACTATCTCCATGTACTCCAGATCATCTGGATGGATACAGTCCAAATCTTCAAGAGTGAAGAAAAAGTTGCCTGAGGTTTCATCAACAGAGACAAAAGCATGAGAATAACTTGTCTCTTGGAAAGGACTTCCTTGAGTGTAGGTTTCCCTTGGAGTCTCTGGGAAGGTGATGAAAGGGCCTTTTGTGAGTTGTCAGGGAAGCATATAAGATGATGTTGTGGTTCAATGCTTTCCCTTTCAACCACATGAAGGGCTGAACTCAGTTGATTGCTGGAGTTACCAGATGAGTTTTGCATGTTCATCTCCATCTGAACTCAGTCTTAAGGTTCTCAGTCCTCTTGATAACAACACAATAATGTGTCTATTGTCTAGGAAGAGAGGACATAATTTCCTTACAATGTCCCTGTTCTCAAGAGTTACTCCAACATCCATTAGAGTATCCACAATCTCAACATACCTGAAGTATTGTTGAGTCATGGTTTCACCTGCCTTGAAGGTGAAGTTTTCAAACTGCTGCTTCAGGAGATCCTTCTTGTTCTCCTTTGCTTCGGTAGACCCCTCATACATCAGCTTCAGTGCTTCCCATAGTTGCTTGGCAGTTTTGCACTTCTTGAACCTCTGTAGATGGAGTTTGGAAGAGCAGTTTGAAGGGTTGTCATGGCTTTTTGATCAATCTCTATTCTCTTTCTATCTGCTTCAAAGTAATCAGCCACAGCCTTAGGAATCATATAACCACCAGTAGCAGAAGTGGTGCTTGGTATGTAAGGTCCTTCAACAACAGAGTCCCACATCCTGGAGTCTTGAGACTTGATGAAGCCTTGCATTCTTTGACACCAAGTATCAAAGTCTTCAGGAGTGATCAGTGGAGACTTTGTCATAGTTCCAGTTTCCATATCAGCTTTGGTTATAGCTGCCATTCGAGTTGTTAAGTATTTTGTGTGTGTGAGGAATCTTAAGATGGCGAGATCTTATATCAAGAGCCTGAAATGCTCTGATACCAAATGCAGGACCATTGAAGGGTATGCACTTATAACACAACCACACAATGAGGAGAGTTGCTTAGAACACTTAACAGATCAAATAGGGAACTTGCTAACTTGTTAATGAAAGATGCTAGGAACACAAGTAAATATGAGACAGAAAAAGATTGCAAACAACACAAGTATTTGGTTTTCAAGAATGTTGTATATTGCTTCTCAAGTTCTATTACAAGTTACAAAGCATCGATAGAAAGTTACAAGTACTTGAGATACTTTATACTACATCCTACAGCCGGCCATACTTTAAAGGCCAACTGGATACAATTAACTAGACAATTACAAAATCAAATGTAGAGTCAAAAGGCAGATCTGCCTTTTGACTTGTGACTATGACATGCCATAGCTCACATCCTAATATATTACAAAAAGGATAAAAGTACATAAAGTAGAAAGCATGGACTCAAGACCTCAATGTACAGTTACCAAAAGTATAGACCTTTCACCAACTCATGTAAGTTGGTGACTCTACAGAGTAGCAGCGAAAAGGTGGTCCAACTTTATGGTAAAGTACATCAGATAAAGGCATATCTCTAAAAGTCTTCGGAAGAAATCTGTCTTCACTCTTTGGCTTCGGAAGACTTTGTCTTTGAAGCTTCGGAAGACTTCACTTTTGGCTTCGGAAGATGTTGGTCTTGGCTTCGGAAAAGTATATAGCAGTTGTAGTTTCGCAGACAGTTTCGCTACCAGCGAAACTGTCATGCCGAAACTACAGTTTCGCCTGGCAGAACACAAGTTCGTCGGGTAAACTAGAACAGCAAACTGTGAACGAATTTACAGATTCGCTCACAGTTTCGCTGGACTGCCAAAAATACACAATTCAAAGAACATACAAAAGGAAACTAACAAAAGTCCTATTAAAAGTAAAGTAAACAAACTATACTAAGGTGAGTCCAACCTATACATGATCTTCAATACTCCCCCTAGGTTGGATCTTACTATCTTCACTCTTCTTGATTTGACTTGTCAGCTCCAGTTTCCTCTGCTGCCATTGATCTGTCTTCATCACCTCTGGCAGCAACATCCTCAGAAGCTTCAGCCAATGATCCTCCATGGTTCTTTCCTGCATCACTAGCTTCTTCAGAATGACCACTAGCCTTTGCAAACTGCCTGGTCAGATCTTGAACATCCATATTAAACTCATTCTGAGCTCTCACCCTTTCAGCTAACTTCTTGACCTCCGACCTCACTCCCCTGATCTTGTTGGCAACATTCATGAACAAACTAGCTTCTTTTCTAGTTTCCTCTCCAGCCCCAGCTTTAATGTGATTTTCACATAGTACCAAAAGATCTTCATCACAAAAACTAAACAACTCCATCGGATCAAATACCCTAAACTCCTTTCCATGTTTAACTCTGATCACAGCCTCTCCAGTATTATTGTCATAAAACCATTTCTCAAAGTCCTGTAGTTGTTGGGGAAGAGGATCAGCCAATCTTACCCGATTTACAGTCTTTGGAGGTTTAACTCTTAGTACAATCCTTCCCTTTCCTGTCTCCCAGTCTTTATCCTTCTTTGATCTCTTTCTTTCAGCTTTCATATATCCAAAAGACTCAAAATTATCATTAAGCCCATTTTTTATCTCCTTCTCAAGAAATGAGGCTCTTTCACTTAAGTGAGCATTGATCAGAGGTAGAATTACCAAACGTCTTAAATCCCATTTAAGCAAGGTCTTAAAAGCCTTCCTCTTAAGCATATAACTGATATTTCCTCCCCGTCTCTTGATCATAAACATCTTTAAGCTTGGATTGTAACACCAGCTTATAATTTTCTTATCAGCTTCCTTCCTACTTAATCCCTCCAAATGTTGGAACAAAGGAGTGATTTCTTCCACCTCCTTCTCTTTTACCAACCAATCATTTTTATCCATTTCAAAAACATCTGCATCATCCTCTCCCTTCTTAGCAACATAGATCAATGGTCGCTCATCAACTTCATAAAAATCAGGTTCTGAATCATAGTCTATGAGCTGTTCATCTTCCTCTTCTTCATCAACCAACCCTTTGCCTATATCAGATACTCCTTCAGTAGTAGCTGTAACAACAACTTCTTCACCAACCAGATCTTTTTCAAAGTCAAACTGCATGTTTACAAACCCAGCCTCAATAATATCTTCCTCATCATTTCTTCCAACATCCTCTCCTGGAATTTCCTGCTCTCCTCCACCAGTAGTTGCTGCTCCAGAAATGCCCTCTCCTACCTTAGATGAAGTACCCACATTCAGAAATGAGTACTTTGATGTATCAGTCAAATCATCTAACTCAGATTGAGTCAGTTGTGTAGGTAGGCCGGCTGCAGCTTTCAGTTGTATAATCTCCTCAAACAACTTCTTAACCAGTTTGTTTTGATCAACTAACATCCTCTGCATTCCTTCAATCACCTCATCTTTCTGTCATTCTCTGATTTCCTGATTTGTAAGTTTAGTCTTAATCATACTCAGTTCATTAGCCAACGAAGTATTCAAGTTGCGTATCATATCCTCATCAAGATTTTCACTAGCCTCTCTTCTAGCTGTAAATCCTTCATGTCTATGCTTGGTTCGTCGCTCAGGCTCAGCAAAATCAGTTTTCTTCTTAGACCTCCTTTCTTTCTCAACCCTAACTTCCTCAGCTTGTGCAGCAATATCCTCCTCAAAATCATAATCTTTTTCTTTGGCATATCTCTTCCTTTTCTTTGTAGCATCAGCTTGCTGTACTCTTGTTTCTTCAGCTCTTTTATTCTTTGACTCATCCACCGTCTAATATAGTTCCAGCATTCTGGAGGATACATGTTTTCCCAAAGATGGGTGATCTTGCCACTAAAGTCGTGGCGAATGGCACAGCAGTCAGCAAAGATACGAGGATTCATCTGTACTAGCCTCTTAATCTCTCCATGTTTTGGAACATCAGGTATAAGATCATCAAAAATCATCTGAAGAAAACGAGGATGCAGCAGCCATTTGTCTTTCTTTACAGCCATCACATTCTCAGCCATACACGCAAAAATCAATCTAGCAATATTGGCCTTCTCCCCTTTACAACACAACACCATTGCCTTAGCCCAATCAATATTAAGACCATCTGATCCACCTTTACGGTGATCTAGACACATGATAAAAACATGAGCGATGTATCTCCATTCTTTAGATAAGAATGACTTCTTGATCTCCTTCCTCGAACCAAAGGCTAGTCCCTCATATCCCATACTTCTAAAGGCTTGAAACACCTCAGAATCTGTCATAGCTACTTCATCTCCGGAATCATCTTCAAGTCTTAGAATCCTCGAAACATTCTCAGCAGTGATCGTCACTTCGTGATCAACAACTTTGGCAGTGATCCGCTGTACATCTCCTCGAGTATCATACTCTGCAGATCGCCAAAAATCTCTAATATGAAGATCATAAATGGTAGGCGAATGAGATATGGCATAAGCTATAGGTGATCTTTGAAGCCATCTGATACAATCTCTAAATCCAGCTGCCTTAGGGTGAGTATCATCTAAAATGGCTGTGATGTTATTCCGCTCATCAAATTTGAGATTAGCCATGATAACCTGATGAAGAAACAGACAAATTGAATGAGAAATTAAGAAAAGAAGAAAATAATACTAAAAACAGTGAAAACTAACAGTTTCGGCAAGCGAAACAATAGTTTCGCTCATTAAAACATGTTAGTTTCGCTGAACAAAAACAGTTTCGACAATGAAAACTAACAGTTCGGAAAGAGAAACAATAGTTTCGCTCATTAAAACATGTTATTTTCGCTGAACAAAAGACAGTTTCGACAAGGTGAAGATAGATTAAAGAAGATTCGCTATTAATTTCTGCAAGCAGAAACATAGATTCGCTATAAAAAATTAGTTTCGCTGTTAAAAAAATAGTTTCGCTGTTCAAAAGAAAACATGACCAAGCGAAACTGTACAAGTTTAAGACTAGACTCTGCGAAACTAAAGATAGTTTGGCGAAACAGTTAAGTTCGCCCGGACAGCATAACTTTACAGTTTCGCTGAGAAGATGAGAACTTTCGTTCCGTTTCGCAGAAGAATCTACAATTTCGCTGGATGAACAGCGAAGTCACCGAAGAGTCAAAATCCAAATGACTTAAAAGAAGATGATTTTAACCAGATTAAATGATATTACATGGTTCGAAACTCACATGCGAAGCAAAGGAAACGATTAATCAGTTCAAAACACAACCAAAATGAAAAATCGCCAAATAAAGTCACGGAAAACCCTAAGAACCTACACAGATCGTTTTTGCGAAATTGTGAGAAGAATTTCGCAAAAACGACTTAAATAGCAAATAGTTTCGCTGGGAGCGAAACTATAAATTCGCAGGGCGAATTTACAATTTCGCCTAGGGAAACTGTAATTTCGCTAAGAGATAGCCAGTTTACAACTAATTAGTAAACCTAGCGAAATTGCAGTTTCGCCTTGCGAAACAATTAGCGAAAGTATAGTTTCGGCACCACTCTTTTTTTTTTTATTTGTTTTTTTATTATTATTTTTTTATCATGAAGCACATCACATAATGAGATCTAAATTAATCAGAGATCACATCCTCTAGATATTTATGAACATAAAGATGATGAAAAATCATCAACCGGCAATGAGATCATACTGAATACGAGATCTGATCACAATCTGCACAGAAACAACTGAAACTAGAACAAATCAATAACGATTGCTGATATAATTGTCCACTTAAACTCATGCCTTATCCTTTTTCAACAAACAGCTTATGATTTGTTTAAGGTTCAATTAGATGCTTTAGAATGTTAGGACCCCACAATCATTTGGTAAAAACCCTCACCCAACCTCAGGATTTCTTGAATTTTGAATCGATCTAAACAGAACAAGGCTTGTGCATTAGTGTGCAAATGATTATAAACAGAATATTTCATTCTGAAAGGAACTCATCGATAAGATGATTTGACATAATTATATCAAAATGGTGAGAGCTCCAGATCTATACTCACGTATAACAGAGGAGATAACCATTTAAACATGTGCTGATGAGAGCTACAGGTCAGTACTATCGTACAGCAGAGGAGATCATCACTCCAGGTCAGTACTTCCGTACAGCAGAGAAGATTAGCACAGACACAAGATACATCAACACAAGAATATACCAGCTATGGTTGAGGGAGATGACATAACAAAGCAGAATGGACGAAAGATTCATTCTCAATCCAATTTTTGTCAGGACTCAGTTTTTGTGCAAGCCAAAACAATTGAGTAAATCCAGACATTCTTAAGCATGATGTTTAATTTAATCATAGAGCTGCTGTCTACTTTATTCGTCAGGCTGAGTCTATCAAGCATATCGTTAAAGAATCTGATCAATTTTCCTTAAAAATTTATGTGAAACAGAATCCAGTATCAGCTACTATCATTTCTCATTGAAACACCGGTCATGTATAAAAATATACTTAGAGAATATATACAATCATTTCTCATCATTTTAAATTTCGATCTCAGAATTATGAAATTACTCCCCCAAATTTTATTTTCAAATAATAAATAATTTCCATAAATTATTATTTTATTTTTTTAATAAAAGGAACAGAAAATGAAAATTTAAAAAGTTATTAACCCGAGCATAGAAATCAATTCATAAAAACGAGGTTTATCAAAAGTTTTTGTGAAAAGATCAGCTTTTTGATTTTTTGTATCAATGGGTATAATATCAATGAAACCCTTTTCTTGAGCATCACGAATCACACATATATCTCCTCATCAATGTCTCCGTAGAGAAAAGCACACTTCACATCCATCTGATAGACTTTAAATTGTTTATGAGCAGCATGAGCGAGAAATATTCTGATTGCTTCAAGACGAGCAACTGGAGCAAAGACTTCTGTATAATCAATCCCTTTTTCTTGAGCAAAGCCTTGCACAACGAGTCTAGATTTGTTACGCACCACTACTCCTCGATCATCTGGTTTGTTCTTAAACACCCATTTTGTACCGATTAAATATTTGTTAGGAGGTAAGTCAACTAAGGTCCAAACCTTAAGCTTTCTGAACTGTTGAAGTTCCAATTGCATAGACTCCACCCAACAAGGATCCTGTAGAGCAGCATGAACGTTCTTCGGGACAATTTGAGAGATAACATTAATTAGACCAGATTGACTTCGCGTTTGAACACCATCAGAGATAGATCCAATCACGTTATCAAGTGGATGATCTTTCAAAGTTTTGTAATCGCTTGATGAAGGAAAGATGGTTGAAGAAGTATCGCCCATAGCCGGTGAAAGATTAGATGAAGAAGAATCGATGATAGGTGTTGGATCAGGTAAAGGAGAAGATGTATGAGGTAAAGAATCAGATGATGGTGCCGGATCAGTCATTGGAGACGAAGAACTAACATCAGTTGAAACAGCATCATTTACTAATGAGGTGGATGGAACAGACGATGGAGATGAGGAAGTAATATTTGTTTGAGTATTTGGAATGAACGTATCATCATCGAAAACTGGCAGATTGAACGAATGGAACACAGTATCGGAGTCAAAGAACCATGCTGGTTCAGATCTAACTTCAGAAGGATAGGATTCCTGCCAATCAACATAGAACGACTCTTGAACAATACGTGTTCATTTGTTATAAACCCGATATGCCTTTTGCGAAGAAGAATAACCAACAAAGTAACACTCATCAGAAACAGCACCAAATTTTGTCTTTTGAGATTGAGTATTAAGAAGAGTGCAAGAACAACCAAATGGTCGAAAGAAATCAATTAGCGGCTTTCTCCTATGAAAAAGTTCATAAGGAGTCTTCATTTTATCATTCACAATCAACACCCAGTTTAGAACATATGAAGCACAATTTACCGCTTCAGCCCAGAAAATAATGGGTAAAGAAGATTCTATCAGCATTGTACGAGCGGCTTCAACAAGAGTGCGATTCGTTCGTTCGGCAATATCATTCTGCTGGGGAGTTCTCGCAGCACTAAATTGTCTCACAATCCCCTTTTGAGCACAAAATGAATCAAGAATCTGATTTTTGAATTCAGTGCCGTTGTCACTTCTCAGTCCCATAACTTTTCTCTTACTAATTGATTCGATAGAAAGAATTAATCTCTGCAATTCCTCTGCAACCTCGCCTTTGTGTGCAAGAAACCTCACCCATGAATATCTTGAGAAATCATCTGTAACAACAAGACAAAATGATTTTTTAGCAATAGATTTAACACTAATTGGCCCAAATAAATCAGTATGTAACAACTCAAGAGGACAAGATATGCTATTTAGAAGTTTGGGCTTATGAGGTTTCTTATGTTGTTTGCCCTTGACACATGCCATGCACTTTTCATTAATAGAAAAATCTTTTGAAGGAAGTCCTCTAACAAGGTTGTTCTTTACTAATTTATTAATGATCTTAAAATTAACATGGCCTAAACGACGATGCCATAAGAGAGACTCAGAGGTTGATGCTTTTGAAAGAAGACAAGTTGCAGTAGCCTTTGATTCGCTTAAATTCATATCGAGAAGATACATATCATGCTTTCTTGGAGCACGCATGAGAATCAAATCATCTGGAATTACAATCTCTGATTTTAAAAATAGACATTCATCAGATTTAAATAGAACAGGAATGTCTTTATTGCAGATTTGAGAAACACTCAGAAGATTAAAAGCCAATTCGGGAACATAGTTGACTTTTTCCAAAGTGAAAGAACCATTGGTAACTTCTCCTTGTCCAATCATTTTTCCACCCTTTTTATTACCAGCAAAAGCTACATATCCTTCATCTATAATCCGATAGTTGGTCAACAAATCCTTTAATCCCATCATATGCTTGGAACACCCGCTATCAACATGCCATAAATTGTTTACAATCTTTGACGAGGACTCCTGAAAAGAATTAACAAATCAATTAGCCAGGAGTAGGAACCCAAGATTGAACAACTTTGCTTTTTAAAGAAGCAGATTTTTTACAGAAGAAATTATTAACCAATTTTGTCAATTTATTTCCAAAACAGTTCCTATTAGAGAATCCTTTAATCAAAGAAGGACAATTTTTGACAAGATGATCCTCTTGACCACACCTTAAACAATGAGGTTTGAATCTAGGTCTGTGATGTGATGAGGTAAAAATAGGATCAATAATAATCTCCTCATCACATTCAGACAAACTAGAATCAATATCACTGAATGTCTCATACAACCCATGAGTTTGATGTTTATTTGAACAAGAATTTTTATTTACAAAATTAGAACAAGATTCATCTGACATATCAGTAAAACTAGTACCACTGGTACTGGTGTCAGATGAAGAAGAAATACATTCCTCAGATGACGTCTTATTTAATGGAGTGAAAGATGGAATAGGTTGAGAAAAGAACTTTTGAAACAATTAGTTTTAATTTGCTCAGTTGTTTTTGGAGAAAGATCAGATGCATTACATTCATTATGAGAACAAAAATCATCACTACCATGATCTGAATTACAAGATGGAATAAAACTATCATGAGAACATGAGACATTCACGTCTGTTACATTTGAACTAGAAACAAAAACAGGATTTAAACTAGACTTATGATCTAAAACAGACTGCTGATTTTCAGGTGTACTAGAACTAGTTCATCCAAGCCCACTAGTTGGTCCATAGTCGTAGTCTTCACGACTGTACTTAGAGTTATTCCCCACTAAACCTGCAGACATACTGTCAGTATCTGTTTTGATTAAATCATTAGAAGGATGAGGAACAGGCATAGGAGAATAACAGTATGTACTAGGTGGAGGATAAACCTGTACATTTTCATAACCCAAACCTGTTTTAATTCTTGCTCCCCGTTGAGATTTACAAAGATTATCATGTTTCATTCCAGAAATAGTCCATTTATCTAACTTTGACTGAAGTTTGCTTGCTTCAAATTCAGCAAGAGCAACCCTTTCAGTCAAAGTATTAATCTCGACATTTCTTTCCAAAACGATTCTTTTTAAATGATCATTTTCTTTTAAAGCCTCATTTAATTTCATAAAATATTTTGATTCATTGATTTTAAGTTCATCATTAATTCGTTTTAAATCCTTTTCATTATCAATTAACAAACGGTTGGCCTTATAAATCCCAAATAATCTAATTTTACAAGCAGGTGAGCACATATCATGTATTACCTCATATGGAAGTCCCATTACCATCCTTTCAGCAGCTAAAGCTTTGTCACACATGCATACTGGAGTACTTGATTTCTTTTCCTCAACAGTAGCAGCAACATCATCCTTCTCCTTTCCTATCCCATCTCTTGAATTTCTTTTCTCACTTAAGCCTGCAGTTTCATCTTTCCCATTTCCATCAGCTTTTTCTACTTTCCCATTTACAAATGACTCATTTTCTCTTTTGAATTCCTTGAACAGCACAAATCCATCTTCACCATCTACCTCTTCATTACTTTCCACAAACTCAGCAACTAACGTGTGATTGATCTCAGTTCTTGTTTCTTCCACATCTGTACTCCAATCAAAGTTCGAAATCAAAGCCGACTCCTTTTTAGATTCACTTCTTCCTTTTCTTTCTCTGCTGTCAGTCTTGGTACTCCAGAGTTACTAGGATCTGTGACAATTGGTAATGGACATTCACGTTTGAAATGTCCTAATTGTTTACAATTAAAGCACCTCAATTTTGACTTATCAAATCCCAGTTTTGAAGTAGATGATTGACCACCAAAGTTCTTTCGTCCTGTTTTTTCCATAAATCTCCGAGCTCTTAAAGTTAACATCGCCATTTGCCATTGAATATCAGTTTCTTCAAGATCATCAGGATCAACCTGATACATATCCTCCATAGTCATTCCCTTACCTTTCAGTTCTCCAGCAACAAGAGCTTCATAGCTCTGAACAAACATTCCAAAAAGAGCCATTGTTTCTGATGGAATTGGAGTTTCAGCATTGGCCTTAGAATTACCCAAATCTCTTCCAACATGACTATTCCCACTCGAGAAATTACTTGTATTGCTCCCTCCTTGAATTGGATTTTGTATTTGAGAGTTTGCAGCGGATGACAACAAAGCAGCATTTTGAGAAAAACCAGATGTGGGCATCATAGTCTGGTTAAATTCCTTTCTTTTCATATCCAACTCAAAAGATTTCAATTTATTGATGATATCCATCAGCTTGTAATCTGTGAACCCTCTTTTTTGTTTAAGCATTCTCACTTGAAGACTCCACTGTGGTGGAAGAGAATCGAGAAGCCTGTTAACTTGTTCACTGTTGGAGAGCCTTTCATCATATTTCTTTAAAGTGCTTGAGACGGTTAAGAAACGGTTTGTAAGATCTGTCAGACTCTCATTCTTGTATCCCACAAATGAATTGAACTCTTTTTCAGCCTGAATACTCTTATCTTTTACTAAATCTGCATTACCATCATAAAATTCACATAAAGCATCGTAAAGAGTTTAGCATTTTTATGCTCTGCAAAACGGTTGTAGATGTCTGGAGCTAAACAGAGAGTTAGAGCACCAAAAGCCTTTTGATCACGATCAATCAATTTCAGATCTCTTTCAGTATAGGAAGATGGGTCCTTGTTCTGAGAAACAACATCACCAACAGTAACCGTTGGTATGTGAGGACCAGAAGTAATCGATTCCCATTGATTATGATCAGTGTAGAAGAAGAAAGCTTTGAGACATCTCTTCCAATCTTCAAAATTATCTCCATTAATGAGTCTTGGAGGTCTATTAGGAGCAACACTTTCAAGATCAGCAAGTGCGAGAGTAGTTAATTTCGACATTGTAGTTTCGGCAGAAAGGTTGATAATTTCGCTGACAATTTCGCCGAAAAAGATGACTTGGATGATAGTTTCGCTGAAGAATTACTTTCGCTGACAATTTCGCTGAAGCTGACACTTTCGCTAGCAATTTCAGCAGCACTTTCGCTAGACCAAAGACACCACTGGCTTAGTTTCGCTGCTAACTTCGCACGAAACAAGCTTGAACTTTCGTTCAAAAAAACAAATTCGGCAGCAATTTCGCTTGTTGATCGTTCACAAACACTGATGAACTTTCGTTCAAGAGATTAGTTTCGCAGAATCTCTAGAAAACAACTTCTGATGCAAAATAGCTCATAGTTTCACTGAAAGATGAGGACAGTTTCGCTATAAGAACACCAATTTCGCTGATCGATCTCAAAACCCTTTTTCACCTCAAAATCAATCTGAAATCATCCAAAACTCAATGAATTTGAGATCTGATGATTGTAGAATCTTCCTCAATCAAAAACGAGCATAATTCAATCAATTTCCATGTCAAAAACACCTTATAATCCAATGAAAATTGATTGAGACTAGATATTGAACAAAAACCACAAAAACTCAACAAATCAAGAGCACTAAGGCTCTGATACCATATTGTTGGTCCATGTGATCGAAAAACAGTGCAAATAAAGTGATGAATTGCTCAATATCTAACATCCATGCTAAACAATAACAATTGAAAAGATAGAATACAATTCTAACACATATTTGATAACAAAATGAACAATAACAATCAATAACATGAAGCACAATGATATTTCTGTGTAATAACTGCTTGGAATAGGTAACTTGCAACAATGATCCATGATTAGGGTTTTGCAAGCTTACCTTACAATGAGAATTGACAAAAGTATATATAGCAGTTGTAGTTTTGCAGGCAGTTTCGCTACCAGCGAAACTGTCATGCCGAAACTACAGTTTCGCCCGGCAGAACACAAGTTTGCCGGGTAAACTAGAACAGCAAACTGTGAGCGAATTTACAGATTCGCTCACAGTTTCGCTGGACTGCCAAAAATACACAATTCAAAGAACATACAAAAGGAAACTAACAAAAGTCCTATTACAAGTAAAGTAAACAAACTATGCTAAGGTGAGTCCAACCTATACATGATCTTCATGCCTTCTCACTAAACTTCCCAGACTGAGTTTTCTTCAACAGCATGCACGGTGCGCCAAACAGTTCTAGATACTCCAAGTTTGGTTTACGTCGCTGGAGCAGTTCATAACATGTTTTCCCATGTCGTTTGACCACTAAGACTCGATTGAGCATGTAACAAGCATTAGCCACTGCCTCATTCCAGAATTGAATAGTCAGTTTCGAGTCAGCTAGCATTGTCCTGGCAGTCTCTATCAAGCTCTGATTTTTCCTTTCAGCAACGCCATTCATCTGTGGAGTGTAGGCAGATGTAAATTGATGTACAATTCCTTTCTCTCTACAGAATGCCTCCATCCACTAATTCTTGAACTCTGTTCCATTGACTGATCGAATTTGCCTTACTTTCAGCTTGTAGAGTGATTCCAAAGTAGTAACCAGATGTTTGAGTAATCATCCGTTACTACAAAGCAATACAGATCTCCAGCAATGCTTTTTGTACTAACAGGACCAAACAGATCCATGTGTAGAAGCTCAAGAGGTAGTTCAATTGAATGAACTTTCTTTGACTTGTGAGACTTCTTGGTCTGTTTCCCTTTCTTACATGCTACATAAAAATCCAGAAGTTGGAAATTTTTGACAGTTACTTCGTTCACTAAATCATTTTGCACTAAATGGTTCATCTTCCTTGGATTAATGTGTCCCTTTCTCCTGTGCTAGGAGATTGAATCCCTCTCAGTTTCCTTTGACAAGAAGCATTGAACTGTGTGATCAGTTGTGGAGGCTTTTGATAGATCCAAGACATACAAGTCATTATATCTTGAAGCTGACATAAGAACTTTATCCTCCTCAATCACATAGTCCTTCTTCAACATGTAGCACTTCTTGTTGTCAAATACAACCTTAAATCCCTTATCACAGATCTGGGAGACTGAAAGTAAGTTGTTCTGTAGTTGTAGAACGTAGTTGACCTTATCAAACTTCACTTTCTCGTTTCCCATTTTGCCTTGTGCTGTGATGTATCCTCCTTTGTTCCCGGAAAATGAAACATGTCCCCCTTTAATTTGTCTGACATTGAAAATGAGAGACGAATTCCCTGTCATGTGCCTGGACGCCCCACTATCAATAATCCAGGTATTTGTGATAGCACTGTACTGGACACCCTGCACATATAATGGAAATGATTAGTTTAGGTTTGGGAACCAAGCCTTAACTGGCTTGGGTGACCCGGAGGAATCATACATCATAAACTCAACCCATTGTCCTTTAAAGGATGAGGGCATATCTTTCTTCTTATTGTTCTCACTATCAGACTTTATACTTGATTTTTCTTTCCATAAGCCACTCTTGTGTAAGGCCTGTTTGTGGTAAACAGACACCTGACTTATGGTTTGAACTTTAGGTTCACTAACACTCTTAGGTGGAGTGTTAGATCTTGTTTTAAAAGAATTTGGTTTTGCATCAAAAAGTTCAATTTTCTTTTTGGGCGTCTGATAATAAGGACAATTAGGAGAAATATATCCTCATTTTTCACAATTGTAGCAAGATCTCCCTTCTACAGATTGTGGAAAACTTTTATGTGATGTTGAGTTTAGTGAAGGTGTGAGGTGTTTCTGGTTTGGTTTTGTCACTACTCTTTTAGATGTTTCATCCTTATTAACAAACTGAATTGTTTTAACATTTTGAACATCTTTAACTTGCACTTTGGTTAGACTTTGATGATTAATACGTTTGTGGTTAACTGGTTTAGTTAGTTTGTGTTCAGAAATGGACGTTGGTGAACCTGACTTACATTAACCCTTTTGAATGCATCATCCAAATTCTCAACTGGCATTTTGCCTTTTGCTTTCAAAGTAGCCTCCTTCTGTTTAGTGTCAGATTTCACAGTCTTACTTGTGGAATCATGATCACTAACTAGAGGAGTAGACATCACATGATCCTTAATTGGGTTGTTATTAATAGGTCTACATTTTGTATTTAAAAGGATCTCATGTGGTGGTGGCACAACTTTGTATCCCAAACCTTCCCTATTGTTTTGTTATTTCACTAAGTTCTGTACTATGTGAGAAGAACTAGCCCAACTATGCAGTTTTTGTTTTAATGAATTAACTTTGACTTCTAAATCTGCTTTCTCCTTTTTGGTTTCCTCTAATGAATTTAAATAAAACTTTATATCATTAGATTGATTTAAGGCAACAACCTCGGTTTTCCTTAGTTGTTTACCTAAAAGTTCTATATTTTCTTTAAAACTGTACTCATTTTGTTTTAATATACGATTAGCTTCAGTGCAGAGTTGTAAGTCATTTACTAAGTTATCATTGTGTTCTAATAACCTAGCAAAATTTAGATCAATGCTTTCCCTAAACTTTTCACATTTAGAACACGCATGTTTATTAAATAATTGATCTAAGGAACTTACCTGTGAGGAGTCAGTTGAATCACCCATCAATGCAGAGGTTGACTCTTCTGTGGTTGGAGTTTCTGAACTTGTTGCTCTGAGCTCTTCCTTAATCACGTGATTTACCATGTTTACAGCTTCTTCTGAATCTGACATAGCTTGCTCAGCTGCAATATACCTTCACTAGCAGACCCATCATCCAATGCTTTGACACAAGCAATGTTTGATTCTCCAGGAGAGACAAAACGGAAAGACCAGTCTTGTCCTTCATCACCTTGAGCAGTTAGTGCCTTCGTCTCTTTACTTGAAGAACTAGTTCCAACCATGTCTTTGTCTTGATGGTTGAAAGTAGGAACACGTTTAAAATGCCACTTTTCACCATAGTTGAAGCAGGTGACCTTGGTTTTGTCGAAACCAAAAGTCGTATCTTTTGTGGCTACAAGATTCTGCCCTGTCTTCTTGACAAACTTTTTAGCTCGTCTAAGTGCACTTGCTAGAGCCCACATGATATCCATTCTTTCCAACTCGTTCTCGTCAACCTGCTCGTAGTCTTCATCTGCAAGATGACAATTTCCAATCTTCCCAGCAACTAAACCATCATACGATTGGACCACTGCTGCTAGAAGATCCATATGCTCCTTTGCAACTTCCACAGTGACATTACCGAGATTCTCGGTCTTCAACTTTGTTGTATTGGCTTCAGGCACTATGTAGTGGGTCCCTGATGACCCTGACTTTTCTGGTCCTGAAGCAGTGGTTTGGGAAGGAGCCGCAAAACTGGACACGAACGCTGTTTGAAGTGGTGCTCCTGAACCAGTTGGAGTGGGAACTGAATTATATAGTGAAGGATTCTGAACATAAGATCCTTTCTTTGACTTGTACTTCATCCTCAGTTCCTCCTCCCTTAACTTCAAGATGAAGTCATTTATGTCCAACGTCGTAAGTATATCGTTTTGTCTCAAGTTGGACACAAATGAATCCCATTTCTCAGGCAACCCATCTGCAAAGCTTGAAACTTTATCTTCCATAGATGTCGTTACACCATGAGTGTGTAACTCACTCATAAGATGGTAGAACCCGTCGATAACATCATCTAAGCTCTCTTTCCTATAGAAGAGAAGTTATCAAACTCCTTCTTGAGAGCCTTAGCCTTCAGTGTCTTTAACGTAGCATTCCCTTCGTATCTCTTCTCCAATGCATCCCACAACTTTTTGGCCTGCTTGTTCTCAGAAAATTGGTGAAAGATGTCTTTCGGGATTGACTGAGTCAGCAGGGCATAAACTTTCTTCTCAGTATTGTAAAGAATCTTCTGAGCCTCGCTCATTCCACCCAATGTTAACTTTACTCCATTTGCACTTACTGCAACCGTGTAACCAGTCTCTATAGAAGTCCACAGATTTGGGTCCACTCCATTTCGGTAAATCTCGAACCGCTGTTTCCATTGTGGATAGTCATCCAACGTTATAAGCTTCGGCGGTTTATTGTGATTTCCAACCTCATTCTCCAGAAGCAGAAGGTTCTGGATGTGTGAGTCCTTCCCGGCAATAAACACTAAAAACTGATCTTCCATTTGTATGAACTTTGTACTTTGAGAACAGGACAACTTCAATCGTGCAAATGAAAAATGCGTATGGATCACTCGTGCAAATGAAGAGTGCGAATGAATTCAATCGTGCAATTGGATTCAGTCATGCGTATGGACAAGGGAATGGACTCAAACGACTGAAGTGGTTCAGTCGTTCGAATGAAGGGTGCGATTGGGGTTCAGTCGTGCGGATGGAGTGTGCGAATGGGTTCAATCGTACGAATGAGCTATTCATGCGACTGAAGGCTGCTGTGTTTGGAAAAATCGAATTTTGACACTTAGACACGAATTACATTTACCCAGAAACCCTAATCTGCTATATGACGAAAAACTTCAACTTTAATGCATGGAAACGACGAAAAACACATGTGGAATCAAAAAGATTACTCTTTTGAGTTAAAACGTGAGTTTTGACACAATTTAATTGAATCAAACGCAAAATCAAGAGCCAAGGCTCTGATACCACTTGTTAGGACCGTGTACGTACGGAGTACTAACTGATTCTGCGTTTATACCGGATCAAATAGTGCGGAATCCTATTTGATTGGCGACCTAATCAGTGAGAACAATTACCCGATCGATATAAGATTGAAACTAAACATTATGAATGAATAGAGATCGATCAGGAATGATCTATGAACTTGGACAGGCTGTTTGGGACGTTCTGGACGGCTAAGGTTCTTGTGTTTTCAATTGTTGTGTTTTTCCACGAATTAAGTGGTATTTATAGGTTACGGGTTTCCAATCGTACGACTGAACCATTAGCATGGTTCATTCGTGCGACTGAATCATGCGATTGAGTCATACGCACGACTGAAGGTTCAGTCGTGCGACTGAGTCAATCTTATGTCTCATTAGTACGACTGATCCAGTCTCCTGGTTCAGTCGTACGACTGGTCCATAAGCATGATGTATTCATGCGTATGGTCCATAAGTATGGTCCATTCACATGAAGACTCATCCGACTAAGTTGAACACATTTCTCAATCATTATTGACTAAGAACTGTGCACAACAACCTCAAACTTATATAATATGGTCATACATATACATTACACTTCAACATAATAATAATATGAAATAAATAAACATGAATAAACATCAATCACATATTATATTTCTTTGAACCATTTCATTACATATGTGTAAGACATGAAAGACTTTTACATTAA
This sequence comes from Flaveria ramosissima, assembly GCA_025215565.1. NCBI lineage: Eukaryota > Viridiplantae > Streptophyta > Magnoliopsida > Asterales > Asteraceae > Flaveria > Flaveria ramosissima. Next base: position 5,558,688 of record CM046044.1, on the reverse strand, counting down.
GCTCATAAACTATGAACATATGCATCTACAGGTAGCAGGATGGTTGTTTATTAGAAACGTACCATTAACCACATCGCGTTCCTTACGAGCACCATTTAGGTCCATCACGAATGCTCTTCCCTTAGGCTTGTTAGTTCTTGCATCCTTATCCCTTGCTAGCCTAGGACACTTATTCCTCATGTGTCTTGGATCTCCACACTCATAGCATTGCTTGCCCGACGCATACGTACAATCCTTAATCAAATGACCAGTTAGTTTACACCTGAAACGGGGCATCGAGTTGCACTCCCCTTGGTGATGTAGTTTGCACTTGTTGCAAAAGGGGCTTGTGCCTAAGTACAGCTTCTAAGCCCTTCCACCATGATCATCACGCCTTGCTCCTTCACTAGTTCTCTTGCTTAAACTACCACTGTTGCCAACCATCTTCTTGACATCAAACCATTTCCTTTTCTCACCCATTGCTTTCTTCTTGTCCTCTGTCTTCACATGTTCTGTCTATCCAGCCCTAACCAGGTCGTCAGTCAAGGTACTAGTGAAATCAACTGCAGCTTGGAAAGTTTTACGCCTGGAAGACCGGACCATGCCTCTGACCCTGGGATGTAATCAACAAATGAAATGTGCTATACCTTTAGCTTCCAATGTCACCAGATGTGGCACCGGTCGGACAAAGCTAGGAAACGGTTGATGTATTCCGTATAGTTCAAGCCTTTTATTTCTAAGCTCAAAAATTCAGACTCTAGCTTCTCAAGTTGATTGATTGGATAGTACTTGTTGGTCATTAGCTCCCTGAATTCAGAACAATTCATTTGACCTGCAACATTCCTACCTCGAGGCTGAATAATAGTTTTCCACCACTATAGTGTCGATCCTTTGAGTAATTGGGAGGCAAACCTTACCATGTGTTCCGTCTTGCACTCACTGATGTCCAACACGGCTTCAATCTCATCTAGCCACCGGTAAGTCTCAATCGCACCCTCAATGCCATAGAAATCCTTTGGTTTGCAAGCCATGAAGGTTTTGTAGGAACACCCATTCCTTATCTACTCAGTATCATCATTGTTGCTTTCATCATTCCTGGGTCCCTTATTTCCGATTGCATTACCCCGGTCACGTTGATCTGGGCAATAATACCCAGCCTCTCATACCACCAATATTGTTCGCTTTGCCCACGAGGAGCTCATGGATTTTCTTTTGGTTACTCAGGTGAAAACTTCCTAAGGAGGTCACCCATCCCTAGATTGCTCCCACCTGAGCACGCTTAACTGGGGAGTTCTCCTCTCATCCATAGCCAATACGCCTAAAACACGTTGTTGATATTAGAGACCGGACATTCCTTTTGAACCAGAAAACTCTCCTGTCCACGGCTAATATGGGATTCGCCTAGGATGTTACAAACACCCCCCCCCCTTTGGACTCATCGTCCTTGATGAGGTTTGTCCCACCATCCTATCTGTGGATGTGGGATTGGCCTAAAGTATCACTCTGAACACCCCCGGGGACTCACCATCATTGATGAGGTTTGCCCCACCATCCCAAATGGCATAGGAGTGGCTCTGATACCATTCTATAACACCCGGCCTCTCATACCACCAATATTTCCCGCTTTGCCCACGAGGAGCTCACAGATTTGCTTTTGGTTACCCGGGTGAAAACTTCCCAAAAAGGTCACCCATCCCTGGATTGCTCCCACTTGAGCATGCTTAACTATGGAGTCTCCTCTCATCCACAGACAATACGCCCAAAATGCATTGTTGATATTAGAGACCGGATATTCCTTATGAACCAGGAAACTCTCTTGTCCACGGCCGATGTGAGATTCGCTTAGGATGTTACAGATAGTTGGAATGGCATTAGCAATTTGCTGCCACAAGGTTAGAAATTCTTTCATCATTCTTGTGGTTGACATTCTCTCCACGTGGTGTTTCTGGTGGGGTAGGTGGTTGGTTTCCACCCCGGTTTCTAGTTTGCCTAGCTTCTTCATTTCTTCCTCTAGTAGTTTCTCTCCTTCCGATACGAACTCCTCGTCTAGACGACATTCTGGTGTCATCAAACTTATTTAGCATCTCATATATTTGGTTTCAAGTATACCATACATCGATTTTTACCCATATTAGTCGCGCTTACCAATGGCATGAGAATTATATTACACCCAACATGACATATATATATGTTTCATTCAATCAACATAGGGTGAATTATCTACGGTGCATAAAATCAATTTCTCAACACATGGTATAGCAAATTCCAAATCAATTCAACCTGCAAAAACTAGCATCATAAAGCAAATGTTTCATAGATAGTCAAATGTAGCATTAACCAAACATGATAATAGTAGTGTCATAGTTTCACAAATTGGAAGGTGCCATCACCCCCAATAAATAATAATAATAGTGTCTGAAATAGATAACATAGTTTCCTTCAAATAGTTCATGGCTCTCATGCCAAACAATCAAATATTCCTCTCATCATCACTGCCACCTCTTCTTCAGCCACCCAAACCAACCCGAGCTCTTCTTTTGCTCCTGCTCCAAGCGCTGAACACCATGAGACGCCATCATTTCCCGAAACTGGGCGGACTAGGAGGTTTGCGTAGCATGCTGAAGAGTCATCTCATGTAGCTAGATGGTCCCAAGTATGTCACTCAGTGTAGGGTCTGAAGGACCAAAATCACTAGCCTAACGGCTAGATTGGGATTAAGGATCCCCAACAAGTACACTCAGACTGTCATACATGCTACTCCTAGGCGACATCCAATACTCGTCATGCGGGCGAAGTCTAGCAGGTCGATCACTGGAGGTGCTGGTGCTAGAGCCCTTATAGGAGGAGGTGGAGGAGGAGGCATCCTAAAGGAAGTCGATGGTCCTAGCCTGGCACTCTTACGGGGATGTGTGATGACACGTGCGCTCATATCCCCGATAGGCGAGATAGGTGAAAGAGTAGTTGTGGCGAGTTGGAATGCATTTGGCTCCTGTCCAGAGATGACGGTGAAGAGTCCTCCGAGGGTTCGGTGTCATCAGATTTCACAGATATCCATCTCGGGTGTCCGCACCTTCGCAGGTACTCCTTGTACTCTGGCCGAGGCGTTGTCCTCCTGAGATTTCCAACTAGGCAGTCTCATCAGCCGGGTATGCAGGCGCTTTTCCTTTTTCAGCCATGGTCTTGATATCCTGTAAAATTATCATGAGTACTTTGGTTTCTCATAGCTCATGACAATAATGATAGTACAAATAATAGTAATAATACTAATAGTAGTAGTGATGGCAGTAGTATCAATAATCAGTAGTATCGTCAAGTAATAACATGCATGTACACAAAGAAATTTTCCTTGATAGTGCTACATAACATTATAGTTGTATACGTAACCATTAATATTGTATTTTATCAATAAAAATGAGGATGCACTTATCTATCTATCTATATCAAATCAATAATAAAATCTTGCTGAAATTTTAATGTGCAGAAGCAAGTAAAGTTAAAAAGGAGAGGACAAAGGGCAACAATAGAAAGAAGATGGTTTGGGATACGTACATGTTCCTCACCTAAGCAGATTTTCACAGTCGTTTCAATATTGAATAAACAACAGAAAGAATTTGTCACGAGCATGGGTTTTGGAAGATTATTAAGGTTCAAATTCGATGGTATCCCCGTTAAACTTGGATATTATGTTGTTGACATGCTTGACCCACAAAGATTAGTCATAAGAGCTAGCAAAGGAGATGTGATCGTGGACAGAGATTCAATATACAAATTGATTAGAATTCCAAACGGGGGAAAAGATTTGTTGAGTAATGATAGTGAAGGGGCGATAACATATTACGCAAAATGGAGGACGCGTTATGATGGTGTTAATGTTGGACCGTTTGAAAATGTTGAAAAAATTGTTAAAGGAAATTACGACAACTACTTTGATTTCAAACTAGATTTCTTGGTTCTTTTTTACAACACAATGGTTTCTAGTCGTAAGAATAGGAAGTTTATATGTGGAGTGGTGAAGCAAATGAGCCTGGAAACTGATATTAAGGAGTTTGATTGGTGTGGATGTATAAAGACAACAATAAAAAAGTGCAAAGACAATTGGACAAGGTGCAACTTGGAGTGCGACTTTGTGGGTCAATTGACAATTTTGACGGTACGCTATAACATATATTTGCATTATAATTTAGAAAAGTTGAGATTTTTTTCAGCATTACCATTACATATACATGTAATATTTAAATAGATGGTTATATTAGTTTATCTCATTTACTGTAACATAGGTCTATGTTTTGCAACCTTACATATACGTATCAAAAATATATAAAAGGTCCATTCAAAATGTTGATTACAGGATACATGTATAAAACAACTATTTGTCTTACTTATGAATATGTTATTTCTATAACTAACTGGTTGAATTTAAATGTATCTTTTGTATGTGGATCGTGTGACATGCCCGGGCATAGATATTGAAAAGAAAATTTCTCCACTTTTATATTGGTCAATGGATAAGCTAAAAGAAGAGAAGACCACGAGATATCCTAGGCAGGGGGTTTTGGTTTAGGAAACATAGTTGAAAAATATGTTGAAGAGCATGATCATAGCATTGATTCCAATAATGAGAAGCATGATGATGGAAAAAAGGCAGAATAGGTTGATGAATTGTTGGTTTATGACAGTAGCACACTTACGGTATTGAACATCTATTGTATGTTTTATTAATTTATTTTGGTGATGTGCGTATCTTGATAGTGTTCCAATTAAATGAAGGGAAGTCTCTCAAAACTTGAGTCAATAAAGACTATTAATTTAAAAGGGAATGTGAAATTTGAAAAGGCTATTAGAGAAGCAAAAAAACTATTCCCAGATTGTAAAGAGGTGGATGCATTTCACGATACATATATCGAGTTGTATCACTCGGTTGAAATGGAAGATGTTAATACATGCATAGGAGATGAATTTACGGAACATAGAGAGAAAAAACAAATGAACTGAAGATACCCGAATCATTGAAGTATCTATTTATGAACCTCAAGTATGGACACAACTTGTTGTTAAAGTAACTGATATTGTGGAGTTTGAATCGGCTTAAAAGGATGACGGATACATGTTGAGACATGATTTTAGTGATTGCATAGCTTTGGACTAACTCAAGAGTTTAGAGAGTTAGATAAAGGGGAAAGAGGAATAGAAGTTGGAAAAGTGGCAAGCAAAGAAGGTATGATTGTGAAGGAAGGTAAAGAATGTGACATAGGAAAGGGTAAACGAGCGTAACAACCTACGTCAAGATATGTTTCCTCCCTTATTGATATTGTAACACCCCGAAAAGTCGAAACGAGTCATTAAGGATAATGGGCTTAAATAATGGGTATTTAATAAAAGAAGGAAATGGGTTATGGGCCAAATTGGGTTTATGGACAAGAGCCTAAGTGATTAAGGCCCATAATCAGCCCTTAACCTACCCAAATCAGCTTCATCTTCCTCATTACAACCCTAGCCACCAAAATTCGTAGAGAGAGAAAGTAGTGTGACATCCGTCGCTTCAAGGTCCGTCAATTGACGTGTTTGTCCGTCATCTATTCTATAGTTGGTCATTCCTCATCTTTATTTGACTCTTTATGTGGATATCATGTGTGCAATATTATCGTTGTGTGTGCATTCGTTATAACCGTGTGAAGACCTTAAAAAGACCCTTAAAACTTTCATTTTTGAAAACGTTAAATATATCATTTTATAAATATAATAAATGTTTTAATATAACCATTTCTTAAGTCATAATAACATTAAATGAACTTTTACAATTAATATAAAACACCTAACAAAGTCGTTTTTCAACCGAACAAAATTTGGGAAAACTCGGGGGTTAGGTGCAGGGACTAAACTTGTAATTTTGCAAACTTGGGCTGGGTATAAATAACCCCTTATCAGCCCTAGAAACCATTTCACCATCTTCTTCATCTTCATCTCCTCTTCACACACCAAATCTCCATTTTAGAACCAAATCCGACCTGAGAGGTCTCGTTTTCTTCGTCTTGACATCATCTACAGCTTAGACTACCCCTCCTTAGCAGGTAGTTGTCTTTGGTTGTCCATTTTCGAGCCTTTTCACGGCTGTCCAAACTAGGGTTTCGGGTGTTTGGGTTCAACCCGAACACACAAGGTCGTATGGGTGCGTGTGAGGTCTCTTTGCTTGTGTTTTATGCTTGTGTATGTTTGTTGAGTGTGTCTAGAGGTCCTTGTGGTGTAAAACCCGTGTTTAGAGCAGCTCGGGGGCTGCTCCTCCCGACCACAGTCGCGATTCTGCAGATCAGGCGACTGGGTCATCTATGCGATTGAGCCGTGCGACTGAGTGGGTCGTGCGACTGGATCATGCGTCTGAGTCAATCGCGCGACTGAGTTGTGCGACTAGGCATGTCGTGCGACTGAGTGTCTGTGTGCGATTGAGTCATGCGTGCGATTGAGTGTATGCGAATGAGTCATGCGATTGAATGTTTGTGTGCGATTGAGTCAGGTGACCGACTGCATGTGTACGAATGAATGTGATTCGCACGACTGGAGTCCAATCGCACGAATGAAGGTTCAGTCGTACGAAAGTAGCTAATTCGCACGATTGAAGGCTGATTCGTGCGCATGGAAGTTGAGTCGTGCGATTGGGTGTTGTGTGGTACGACTGAAGGCCAATCATACGAATAAAGGCTCAATCGTACGGATGAAGCTGATTCGCACGATTGAGGGTTGATTCGCACGAATGGAGGTTGAGTCGTGCGTCTGACCTTGTATGCGACTGAAATTGTTGTGTTTGACCCCTTGTGCGTGGCGTGAGTATGTCGTGTGGTGTCGAGGTAACACTAACACAATAATGCCATTGTTTGGCCACAAATATTAGAGTCAACGCGAGAAAGGGCACAGAAACTAATTTGAGCAAATTTAACTAACGCTTTACGAACGACCAAATTGACTTATAACTATTGACACTTATTCAATGCTTCTTCAATAAACAACGATACTTTTATTTAAACATCATCATTAGTGGCGACAATGTTTTGTACTTGGATCTACATAGGATCTAGTACGTGTGTCAGTCTATGTGTGTTGTGCATGACCTATCCGATACGACCCGAACCGACCCATCATTATTGCGCGCTTATACATATATCATATCATTAATGCTATACAATAACTGTCAATAGGTGTTTGACTGTTTATTTGCATTCAACATTTGGGATACATCGCTCATACATACTTACCACCAAACAAGTGAGTTTCGTGGCCCCTTTTTACGCTTATACAATATTTCAATCATTTACAAAATTGGGGGAAAAGTATGCTTACACAATTTTTATGTTGTACACTTACATACATTTTACATACAAGGAATCAACGTGATACTGTGTTGCAAGTACTATTTGATACATGCTTGGGTCTGCTGTGTGGTTCTATCTTTGCAACTATTTAATTCCAGTGTAAAAACCGACGGTTAGGTATTGGTAGTACTACTGGGTTGACACCCCCACCCTCGTTCGATGGTATACTAGTTGGTACCATCAGTGGCCAGGAACGGGCCCTTGGGTGAATATATGCCGACAATTTCTTTGTGTACGTCGCTAGGTTTGGTTGCAAAGCTCATGTCATGTGATATTTACTTGTGTAATAACTGTATTCACGGTATTCCGACGCGCTTATCTATTACAGCATCACTTACATTTTATTACATAAACCTGCGAGCTCACCAATAATTATGTTGACCGTTTTAAGCATATCTTTTCAGGTGATCATGCAAGTCCAGGAATCTAGGTGTGCTGCCTTAGTGGAGACCCTAGGATGCATTTTTGGGACTTAGCTCATGTTTGTTAAACAATCTTTTTGAACAATGTTATCGCATGTAAACAATTATCAACATTTGAACTTGTTCCCGGGTTGTGGGAATTTACATTTACATTTTCATGTTATGTGATTAGGTGTTATCTTGATCATGTTACTTATGGCTATGTTGTCGTGAACATTGACTAAACACGACACAAGTCCCCTTGTTGTCGGGTGTCGTCATGACACGCATGTCATCATTTATCTTATATTGCTCTCTATCGCTTACCATGTGTTATGACGATCCCGGTCTCGTTACATCCCCGTGTTTCCGCTTTTAGCGGGGGTGTGACAGATTGGTATCAGAGCCATTGGTTATAGAGAATTAGGCAATACGCTTGACCTAGACTATAACCTAGGAACCTTCATGTAGATTTGCATGCTAGGACTCTGTATGCATATTATATCTCGTGTATGTGTTCCTCGCTGCTTCACTTGTTCATCTATTTGTTATGTGATCTTTCTACCCTATGAGAGAGCCCTTGTGCTCACTCTTTTATGGGGATGCTTCTATTGGATCTTCCGTTCCCTCTGCGCGCCGAGTTAGTTTATCAGATCCGGGTATTAAACCCGAAAAGATCATTATAGATCATGCTATTGTGCTTGACCTTGGACATTGAGATAACTCTGAGGAGGTATATGTCTGAAACCTCGAAAGATGAGGAAATAGACAACCTCCGCTAGACTAAACGTGATTGTATACATGGACTTACAACTGTTATGATGGATTATTATGGATATGATGTAAAGGAAAGTCGGGTGTCATGTAACCGGATCAGGCATCATTCTCGGTACATCGTGGGTGTGGTGGGAACGCTGCGGGGAACCCTATATATAAACATCACCGGTATACCGAGAATATGCTTGAAATGGGCTGCATGGTGGTCTGGCTGACCGGAACATGAACATTGGAATTTGATAAGTGGAATACATTTGTATCTTATGGTGACTAAAGTTTATATGTTACCTCTTTTATGATTAGAATATGCCGCCTCGAAGAGTCACCCGTAGCAGTAGTGGCGGGAGTGAAGCCCCAAGGGGCAGAGGCCGAGGCAGAGGTAGAGCACCAAGAGCAAACGATGCTCCTGCCAGTAACAGTCAAGGAACAGGGAACGCCGACATGGCAGCCCTGATCGCTCAGCAATTGGCCGCGCTGATTCCTACTATCGTGGCCCAAGTGAGCGACGCACTTCAACAACACCACCCTCACGGGGATGGTGGCAACGATGATGGAGCCCAAGGTGGGATAGAAACTGAAACGGGAAACGGGAACCCGACTGGGAACGAGAGCAACCAGGAAACCGGGAATGGTGGTACTACCGGTATCGAAACCGGGGTGGTTAATGCTCGTCGGGGATGTTCTTACAAGGAGTTCGTGGCTTGTAAGCCAAGGGAATTCGACGGGAAAGGTGGGGCGATAGCCCTAACCAGGTGGTTGGAAAGGATGGAGGCAGTGATCGACATCAGTGAATGCCTCGACAGCCAGAGGATCAAGTATGCTACTTGTTCTCTACAGGGTAAAGCCCTAACCTGGTGGAACACCCAGATTCAAGCCCGAGGAAGAGAGTCTGCGATGCAGATGTCGTGGGATGAATTTAAAGCCTTGATTACTGAGGAATACTGCCCTCTCAACGAGATGCAGAAGTTGGAGCATGAGTTCTGGAATCATGCTATGGTGGGGGCAGGGCACGCAGCTTATACTGATCGTTTTCATGAGCTGGCAAGATTGGTTCCGCATCTGGTTACGCCGGAATCAAAGAGGATCGAAAGGTACATTTGGGGACTCGCGCCTCAAATTAGAGCTATGGTCACAGCAGCCGCTCCTCCTACTATTCAGAGCGCAATCCTGAAAGCTGGCACTTTGACTGACGAGATGGTTAGAACAAGGGTTTTGGGAAGAGGAGCCGAGAAGAGAAAGGATGTTGGAGAATCGAGCCGGTCGAGTGCCGGGAGATTTGAGAAGAGGTCTAAGCCGACCAGGAATTTTGTGGCCGTGTCTCAGGCCAGGAAAGAGTATGTGGGGCCGCACCCCAAATGTGAAAGGTGCAATTATCATCATCCCCCAGGGACGCAGTGCCGGGTGTGCGCTAACTGTAGGCGCCCGGGTCATTTGGCAAGAGATTGCAGAACTGCGCCGAATCTTGTAGCACCCGTCAACGCGGTTAACCCCGCCGGGAATGCAAGGGCTTGCTTTGAGTGTGGGAGCCCCGATCACTACAGGAATATGTGCCCCAGGCTGAATCGGGCACCGGGTCAACAGGGGAACAACCAGCAGCAGGTGTTGGCTATCGCTGGGAATCAAGGCCCGGCTACTCAGGGAAACGCAGCTCAGGGACGTGCATTCGTCATTGGAGCCAATGATGCTCGTCAGGACCCGAATGTTGTCACGGGTACGCACTTACTCAATCATCACTTCGCATCTATATTATTTGATACTGGAGCAGACAATAGTTTCATATCTTCTGAGTTTGTGCAATTACTTGATTTGAGTCCTAGTAGGCTAGAAACTAGCTACTCTATAGAAATGGCCAATGGTAGGGTTGCTCTGGCCGATGAGATTATTAGGAAGTGTTCGTTGACGCTGGAGAATCATACCTTTGAGATAGATTTGATACCCTTCGAGTTAGGAAGCTTCAACGTGATCGTGGGTATGGATTGGTTGTCGCAGAATGGAGCAGAGATTGTCTGTCGAGACAAAGTAGTACGTATCCCTATGCCAAACGGGGAGGTACTCAAGGTTCAGGGAGAACGACCGGGTAAGAACTTGAAGCTTATTTCCTGCATGAAAGCACGCCAGAATTTACGAAAGCAGTGCTACGCTTTTCTGGCTCATGTAGTTGAAAAGAAAGACGAGGAAAGGAAACTGGTGGATATTCCAGTGGTACGGGATTACCCAGAAGTATTCCCAGATGACTTGTCTGGTTTACCTCCTCCACGACAGGTGGAATTCCGTATTGAGTTGGTTCCTGGAGCTACACCGGTAGCGAAAACGCCTTATCGACTAGCGCCATCCGAGATGCAAGAGTTGTCTAGTCAGTTACAGGAACTACTGGAGAAGGGTTTTATTCGACCGAGTCATTCGCCGTGGGGAGCGCCGGTACTATTTGTCAAGAAGAAGGATGGATGGTTCCGTATGTGCATCGATTACCGTGAACTGAACAAGTTGACGGTGAAGAATCGATATCCTCTCCCCAGGATCGACGATCTATTTGATCAGCTGCAAGGAGCTTCGTATTTTTCAAAGATCGATCTTCGTTCTGGTTATCATCAGTTAAGGGTTTTCGAGGACGACATACCGAAGACTGCGTTCAGGACTCGTTATGGGCATTACGAGTTCTTGGTCATGCCGTTCGGATTGACTAACGCACCAGCTGTGTTCATGGATCTAATGAATCGGGTGTGCAAACCTTACTTGGATAAGTTCGTAATCGTGTTCATAGACGATATACTTATCTATTCCCGATCAAAGGAGGATCATGTAGAACATCTTCGGGCTATTCTGGAGCTGCTACGCGAAGAGAAACTTTTCGCCAAATTCTCAAAGTGCGAGTTTTGGCTGCGAGAAGTGAAGTTTTTGGGTCATGTGGTTAATGAGGACGGGATTCACGTAGACCCCGGCAAGATCGAAGCGGTGAAGAAATGGGATACGCCCCAGACACCATCAGATATACGGCAATTCTTAGGATTGGCCGGTTATTATCGTCGCTTCATCGCAAATTTCTCAAAGATTGCGCAACCGTTGACCCTGCTTACTCAGAAAGACAAGAAGTTTGACTGGGGATATGCACAAGAGCAAGCGTTCCAAACGTTGAAAGAGAAGTTGTGCAACGCGCCGATACTGTCTCTCCCAGACGGAACAGATGATTTTGTGGTTTACTGCGACGCGTCACATCAAGGATTGGGATGTGTATTGATGCAGAAGGATAAGGTGATTGCCTACGCTTCGCGACAACTTAAAGTGCACGAAAAGAACTACACCACTCATGATCTTGAGTTGGGCGCTGTAGTATTTGCACTCAAGATTTGGAGGCATTACCTGTATGGCACTAAATGCATCATCTTCACCGATCGTAAAAGCCTTCAACATATTCTGGATCAGAAGGAACTCAACATGCGCCAAGAACGTTGGGTAGAGCTTCTTAGTGACTACGATTGTGAAATCCGGTATCATCCGGGGAAAGCTAACGTGGTGGCTGATGCCTTAAGCCGTAAAGAACGGGTGAAACCACTACGTGCACGAGCGTTGGGTTTGACCATTCAAACCAACTTGAAAGCTCAGATTCAAATTGCACAGAGTGAGGCATTGAAAGGAGAAAACCTTGCGGGAGAAGAATTCCGGGGGTTAGACAAACAGATGATACGCAAGGATGACGGTATTCAGTACTTCATGGATCGCATATGGGTACCCAAATGGGGAGGTGTTGGTACCTTAGTCATGGATGAAGCCCACAAGACGCGATATTCTATTCATCCTGGTGCAGACAAGATGTATCATGATCTTAAGGATCTATACTGGTGGCCAGGCATGAAGAAAGACATTGCCTTATACGTCAGCCGATGCTTGATGTGTTCGAAAGTCAAAGCTGAACATCAGAAACCATCGGGATTATTACAGCAACCTGAAATTCCCGAGTGGAAATGGGAGAACATAGCTATGGATTTCATCACCAAACTCCCTAGAACAAACAGCGGTCATGACTCGATATGGGTCATTGTTGATCGAATGACAAAGTCAGCACATTTCTTGCCTATCCGAGAAGACTACAAGATGGATAAGTTGGCGAGATTGTACATCAAAGAGGTCGTGACACGGCACGGGGTGCCGGTGTCAATCATATCCGACCGTGATAGCCGATTCACTTCACGTTTTTGGCAGACACTACAGAAAGCGATGGGCACTCGATTAGACATGAGTACAGCCTATCACCCTCAAACAGATGGCCAAAGTGAACGCACTATACAGACGCTAGAAGACATGTTGAGAGCGTGTGTAATCGATTTTGGTGGTAGTTGGGATGCTCATCTGCCGTTGATTGAGTTCTCTTACAACAACAGCTACCATACAAGCATTGGATGTGCTCCATTTGAAGCGTTGTATGGAAGAAAATGCAGATCTCCCGTTTGTTGGGCCGAAATTGGTGAAAGTCAACTGACAGGCCCAGAGATCATCCAAGAGACAACAGACAAGATTTTCCAAATCAAAGATCGACTTAAAGCCGCGCGAGATCGTCAAAAGAGCTATGCCGACAATCGTCGGAAGCCTCTAGAATTCAATGTTGGGGATCGTGTGTTACTCAAAGTTTCCCCTTGGAAAGGAGTCATTCGATTCGGAAAGAAAGGGAAGTTAGCCCCAAGATACGTTGGACCCTTTGAGATCACTGAAAGGATCGGTCCAGTGGCTTACCGGTTAAAGTTGCCACAAGAGCTTAGCGGTGTACATGATACCTTTCACGTGTCAAACCTCAAGAAATGTTTGGCCGATGAATCCCTTCACGTGCCAATTGAGGAAATCAAGATTGACGACAAGCTTCATTTTGTTGAAGAACCCATTGAGATCATGGATCGAAAGGTCAAGCAACTGAAGCGCAGTAGGATACCTATTGTTCGCGTAAGGTGGAATTCAAAACGAGGGCCAGAGTTTACATGGGAACGTGAAGATCAGATGAGACTCAAATATCCACATCTTTTCGAGGATGACACTCTTGGACCTAACTCCAGCTGAATTTCGGGACGAAATTCTCTCAACTGGGGGATACTGTGACATCCGTCGCTTCAAGGTCCGTCAATTGACGTGTTTGTCCGTCATCTATTCTATAGTTGGTCATTCCTCATCTTTATTTGACTCTTTATGTGGATATCATGTGTGCAATATTATCGTTGTGTGTGCATTCGTTATAACCGTGTGAAGACCTTAAAAAGACCCTTAAAACTTTCATTTTTGAAAACGTTAAATATATCATTTTATAAATATAATAAATGTTTTAATATAACCATTTCTTAAGTCATAATAACATTAAATGAACTTTTACAATTAATATAAAACACCTAACAAAGTCGTTTTTCAACCGAACAAAATTTGGGAAAACTCGGGGGTTAGGTGTAGGGACTAAACTTGTAATTTTGCAAACTTGGGCTGGGTATAAATAACCCCTTATCAGCCCTAGAAACCATTTCACCATCTTCTTCATCTTCATCTCCTCTTCACACACCAAATCTCCATTTTAGCACCAAATCCGACCTGAGAGGTCTCGTTTTCTTCGTCTTGACATCATCTACAGCTTAGACTACCCCTCCTTAGCAGGTAGTTGTCTTTGGTTGTCCATTTTCGAGCCTTTTCACGGCTGTCCAAACTAGGGTTTCGGGTGTTCGGGTTCAACCCGAACACACAAGGTCGTATGGGTGCGTGTGAGGTCTCTTTGCTTGTGTTTTATACTTGTGTATGTTTGTTGAGTGTGTCTGGAGGTCCTTGTGGTGTAAAACCCGTGTTTAGAGCAGCTCGGGGGCTGCTCCTCCCGACCACAGTCGCGATTCTGCAGATCAGGCGACTGGGTCATCTATGCGATTGAGCCGTGCGACTGAGTGGGTCGTGCGACTGGATCATGCGTCTGAGTCAATCGCGCGACTGAGTTGTGCGACTAGGCATGTCGTGCGACTGAGTTGTGCGACTGAGTGTCTGTGTGCGATTGAGTCATGCGTGCGATTGAGTGTATGCGAATGAGTCATGCGATTGAATGTTTGTGTGCGATTGAGTCAGGTGACCGACTGAATGTGTGCGAATGAATGTGATTCGCATGACTGGAGTCCAATCGCACGAATGAAGGTTCAGTCGTACGAAAGTAGCTAATTCGCACGATTGAAGGCTGATTCGTGCGCATGGAAGTTGAGTCGTGCGATTGGGTGTTGTGTGGTACGACTGAAGGCCAATCATACGAATGAAGGCTCAATCGTACGATGAAGCTGATTCGCACGATTGAGGGTTGATTCGCACGAATGGAGGTTGAGTCGTGCGTCTGACCTTGTATGCGACTGAAATTGTTGTGTTTGACCCCTTGTGCGTGGCGTGAGTATGTCGTGTGGTGTCGAGGTAACACTAACACAATAATGCCATTGTTTGGCCACAAATATTAGAGTCAACGCGAGAAAGGGCACAGAAACTAATTTGAGCAAATTTAACTAACGCTTTACGAACGACCAAATTGACTTATAACTATTGACACTTATTCAATGCTTCTTCAATAAACAATGATACTTTTATTTAAACATCATCATTAGTGGCGACAATGTTTGTACTTGGATCTACATAGGATCTAGTACGTGTGTCAGTCTGTGTGTGTTGTGCGTGACCCATCCGATACGACCCGAACCGACCCATCATTATTGCGCGCTTATACGTATATCATATCATTAATGCTATACAATAACTGTCAATAGGTGTTTGACTGTTTATTTGCATTCAACATTTGGGATACATCGCTCATACATACTTACCACCAAACAAGTGAGTTTCGTGGCCCCTTTTTACGCTTATACAATATTTCAATCATTTACAAATTGGGGGAAAAGTATGCTTACACAATTTTTATGCTGTACACCTACATACATTTTACATACAAGGAATCAACGTGATACTGTGTTGCAAGTACTATTTGATACATGCTTGGGTCTGCTGTGTGGTTCTATCTTTGCAACTATTTAATTCCAGTGTGGGAACCGACGGTTAGGTATTGGTAGTACTACTGGGTTGACACCCCCACCCTCGTTCGATGGTATACTAGTTGGTACCATCAGTGGCCAGGAACGGGCCCTTGGGTGAATATATGCCGACAATTTCTTTGTGTACGTCGCTAGGTTTGGTTGCAAAGCTCATGTCATGTGATATTTACTTGTGTAATAACTGTATTCACGGTATTCCGACGCGCTTATCTATTACAGCATCACTTACATTTTATTACATAAACCTGCGAGCTCACCAATAATTATGTTGACCGTTTTAAGCATATCTTTTCAGGTGATCATGCAAGTCCAGGAATCTAGGTGTGCTGCCTTAGGGGAGACCCTAGGATGCATTTTTGGGACTTAGCTCATGTTTGTTAAACAATCTTTTGAACAATGTTATCGCATGTAAACAATTATCAACATTTGAACTTGTTCCCGGGTTGTGGGAATTTACATTTACATTTTCATGTTATGTGATTAGGTGTTATCTTGATCATGTTACTTATGGCTATGTTGTCGTGAACATTGACTAAACACGACACAAGTCCCCTTGTTGTCGGGTGTCGTTCATGACACGCATGTCATCATTTATCTTATATTGCTCTCTATCGCTTACCATGTGTTATGACGATCCCGGTCTCGTTACATCCCCGTGTTTCCGCTTTTAGCGGGGGTGTGACAAGTAGAGAGAGAAAGTGGAGAATACTCAAGATTTGAAGCTTCCAAGGTTAAGAGATTGAAGATCTGGGTGTTAGAGCATCAAGATCTAAGAAAGAAGCAACAAATCCAGGTAAGAATCGACCTCTAAACCCTTCTGTAGATCAAACCCGGATTCTAGGGTTTTGGGTTTTGAAAAGTTGCAAAGAATCGCATAAAGGTCACATTTTACGTATGAAAACATGTATAAAGCTTAGATTTAGCCTCATGGATGATAAACTAAGAGATTGGACGTAAAAAGTTATGATTTTGGGTTAAAAACGGACTGGTTCGTAATTTTTATGCGATCTGCGAAACTGTATATTCATCCAGCGAATTTGCATATTCAATCAGTGAAACTGTGGATCTTCCTGCGAAACTATAGTTTCGCAGGTAGTTTCGCAGACATGTTTTTCCAACGAAAGTTGGGCGAAACTGGAAGCAAAACTGGCAGCGAAGATGCCAGCGAAACTGCCAGCGAATGTGCTAGCGAAACTAGCAGCGAAACTGCTGGTGAAACTGCTGCTGGTGAATCTAGCTGCGAAATTGCTGATCTTGCAGCGAAATTAGCAGCGAATTTAGGCAGAAAATTAACCCCTTAGAGTGTTAACTTGTCTGAAGATTGTGTAGTGGGATCCTAGCCTAGAAAGCTTAGTCAGAGGTTATTCGTGGTATCCAGGTGAGTTCTAGATCCCCTATTTATAAGTTTTCCATGTTTTGGGGCTATTATGCATACTAAATTTACGTTTTTAAATGACCAAGATATAGTGGGATCCTAGCCCGGCCCCAGCCAGGGGCGATGCCCCTTGGACCCCACTAGGGGCTGCTGCCCCTAGGACCCCACTGTCAGGGGCTGCCGCCCCCGAACCCCCGCTGTCCCGAGGCGGGTCGGTTATGTTTTATGATGATTAGTACTTGGCATGTTGTGTACTTAATAAATTAAGTATTGTATATTAAAGTGGAAGATGATATTAATGAAAAGCGAAACTTAATGAATGTTACCCCCGTGCCCGTTTGATGATGTAAAGTCTTGCAAGCACTATGATAGACTTCACTTATGTGAGTCTGATATATGATGATGGATCTGTATTCATGAGCGGGCTATGTGCCTTGCAGTGTGGATCAACTGTCGGGGGTTAGCTACCGTATTCATGTGTACCGAAAGGGATTGGCATTTGTTGTCAATCAACATGGAGCTCTTGCTTTGTGCAATCTCGTTTATGATGAAAGTGAAAGATAATGAAAGAATGAAAGATAATGAACATGCTTATTATGATGCAAGTAATGTTATATTCTATGTTGTGTGCATGGTCATTATATGAAGGATAAAGTTTATATTTTCTTATAATATTTAAAACTAGAACTCACTCAGCGAAGCTGACTTTTATGCATAATAGTTGGCAGGTAAGTGCTGATGCTGAGGATGGCACACGGAGCTACTTGGGAAGCTATGGATGGCATTCAAGTTTATGAAAATCTTTATTGTAATTTAAGAACAAGTAATATGTTTTGTTTGAAATTAAAGGACAAATGTACGAGTACAATATGTTTTCTAAGTTTTAAACGAATGTCTATTTATTTCCGCTGTAATGTTTTATTATTAAACTGATTTTATGCTATGATTAACCAACTGTGAGGCTTCCCGGGAACGGGGTCTTACAGATATGATGGTTGATATCAAAAAAGGTGTATCGAAGGAAGAGATGAAAGTATGGAATTATCTCATGTCAGGGACAATTGATGAGAAGTACATTGTTATTTTCCCTATTTATATATAGTGTTTTTTACAAATATAAGTGACCCAATGTACATTTTGTATATGCAGAAAATATTAGGAGATTAAAAAACATATGGACAGGAATGATAAAGAAATAAGAAAGGATGCTAGAACATTTAGTAAGTCCTTTAATTAATTATTACACTTTCTATTGGTGGTTTTGGTATGTGTATGTAATAGTATATTTTAAAACTATTAACTGGTTATGTACGGGTTAAACTATACCTGGTACATATATGTAACATTAATCACATAAGCGATGAAGAAATAAGAGAGGATGCTAGAACATTTAGGTAAGTCCTTTAATTAATTATTACACTTTGTGTTGGTAGTTTTGGTACATGTATGTAATAGTATAGTTTTAAATTATGATTGGTTATGTATGGGTTAAAATATACATGGTACATATATGTGACACTAATGAATGATAATAAAGTAATTTTAGTTTTTAGTGGTATGTGTTCAAAAGAACCGTGTCTATGTATAACACATTAAAGAAAAATACTGGTACATATAAAATTTATATTTAAATAAATAATTTATATAAATTTAATTCTTCATGTAAGTATGTGTATCAGTTTATTATAAAAATTACCAAAGATTAGTCAGGGTGTATGGTCGTATAAACCATGGTGGTGATGTGTATAGTAAAAAAGTTATGTTTAGTTGTTTACGGGTAGTAGGTACGTATATGTAACCTAATAACAAAATATTGGGCAGGCACTAATTTTTACCAGCTGGTTAACTTAAGCCTGGGACAATAAATCTATAATGATGTGATTGATTGTTGGGCAAAAGTGCTTAACCATGATGAAAAGGATAGATGCCCAAGCTCACCCTATCGCCTGTTCAGCGGAGCAAATCCATTTGTAAGTATTTAAGAATTAACTGTTCAGTATTGTTTTATTAATTTTAATTAAGTGCTGGTATAATATTTTAAATACAGCTTGGGTGGATTGTTGATAGCCACAAAGAGACAGATGTGGAGAGGTTAAGTCATTTTAAACTAAACCTTTTAAACGTCGTAGAAGGGTGTAAAAGTTTACTTGACATGAAGCAATTTGACATAGTATTATTTCCCATTCTTGAAAAGAATCATTTTTATCTGGTGTGCTTTGAATTGAAGTATCCAGCGGTTACAATGATCGATAATATGTGTGATGAGCATTGCGTGTTTAGTTTTGAAGATCATCCGGACTTCATAAAGATCATTCGGACTTCATAAAGAAAGGGACACTTTTAAAAGCGGTAAGATGTATACAGTACTTTATATTTAGCATGTTTAAATTAAAATATATAATCTGAAGTTAATTATATAATATAAATTAATTCCAATTTGCAGAAACACATATTTGTATCCTACTTGAGATAAGTTAGGCATCCAAAATGAAGAGATATTGAAGGCACATACCCTCAAAAGAAAAAGATCGGATGGTAGACATCAAAGAACTATACAAATTGTGGTATTTTCGTAATGCGTCACATGAAAATGTTCATGGGGAGTCAAGTAAAAAATTGGGACTGTGAGTTTCCAACAGAGGAGAACAAAATGAAGATTAAGATAAGAAATCTGAGGAAAAAATATGGCTACAAAATCCTTACATCGGAAGCAAACATATATAGGGCTAAAGTGTTGAAAGAAGCAGTATGATACACTATTTAGAACTTTTTGTTTTTGGTTACTTTTGGATCCACTGAACGCAACAATTGTGTTGATTGTTGAATGATGTTTATTACCATATGTTGGGTGTTTTATATTAATGTAACTAGTTTACATTTATAACAAACATTGACCGAACGTATACGTAAATTGGTGTTTAGTGTAACAAACATAAGTTGATACGTATAAGTAAGAATGCATGTAAACGTTACAGTAAACTCATATACGAAAGTAACTGTGAGGATATATAAAAAAGTCATAAATGTAAAAGTATACATCCAATCTAGATGGTAGCGAAACGTATCAGAAATGACATAAAAGCCAATATAAAGTAATAGATTATAATAAATGACAAATTGAAATTTAAAAGTTACTTGTGTGTAATTCAAATTGACATAAAATAAAATAAACAAAGTAACATCATTCAATACTTTTAATCAACATCATCTTGTTCATATACTTCTTGATCTTCTTTCTTATTGCTTTCGTCTTCAAACGAATTATGATTTGATGAGTATTCTAATGATTCGTCCTCCTGAACAACTTTTTATGAATCCTTGTTAAGTAACTAAATTTATCAAGGCAATTGAGAGACTCGTGTCCATGTACGTATTTCCCGCAGAATTTACACAGCCTTTTAGGCTTCTTCCTCTTAATCCTGGCCTTCTCACCTGGACCAATTAACTACCTGTTCTTTCCACATCCTTTGTTCCTTATTCCCGCAGGTGGTTTACACATAACTTTAACGAACTCGGGCTGATGTACAACCTCTTCAACTAATATACCATTTTTATTATACGAGGGATCACGAGGGAATCCGTTAAAAATTTGATTCTTTAGTTGTTGGAGATGCTCGTCAAGCAATGTAAGACGCTCTGTATTCAACCTTAACCGATCCACACATTGTTGCATGGTGTCCATCAAATGATGTCTAAGAATAGAATTTTCAGATTAGTCTACGCAATACATGTATTCCATACTAAAAACCCTTCTAGGTAGAGCATCTTTCTCCAGCGTCCATGAACATATGGATCAGGTACTTTTTCAATCTTGTGATGCCTAAATACGCAAAATGCATGACGACACAAATATTCAATTGTAACACCCGGTTATTCTTTTAAAAGAAAGTTAAGAGATGAAGAATAAAAGTAGGAAATGCAATTTAACCTAAGTTGGGGGTTAAAAGTGTCAAAATGACAAAAAGAATAAAAGTTGGTACAAAGCAACATGGCCGCCCACACCATGTTACTTTTCACCTTTTTGCAATCGGATTAGAGAGAGAGGGAGCAGAGAACTTTCAGGTTGAAGGGGAAGAAGAAGAAGGTTGAATTCAAGGTAAGAATTCTAAGTTTTTAAGTGTTTATGATGGGTTTTGTCTCGGTTATATGCTTATGTGTTTGTGTGTGTGTGTTCGTGTGTGTGGTGTTTGGCGGGTTCTAGGTGTTTGAACTCATTTGCATACGGGTTAGAAGGAAGATACACCCAAAGTTGCACCAGGTGAGTTTCTAGACCTCAGTTTTACTTGTTTTAAACTCTTTGGGGCTGAAAATGTATTAAACGGTTTTTATTATGTTCATGTATGTATACTCGTATTTATTATGCATGTTTGATGATGTCCCTTAGGTGTTATTATGTTGTTCATGCTTAGAATGACCTTGGTAAGCTTAGAACAAATAGGCTTGATGTTTGGGTTCGAAAATATCCTAGAAACATGTTGAGCAGAAGGTTCATGCGCCTAAATAAGGCTCATGCGCCTGGAAATGCCTTAGAAATGTTTTAAGTGTAACTCATGCGCCTGAACAGTGGTTCATGCGCCTAGAATATTAGTCGGATGACTAAGTGTAGGGCCATGCGCCCCGATAGTGTTCATGTGTCCGAATGGCCATGCGCCTAAGTGTTCATGCGACTGAATGGCCTATGCGCTTAAGTGTCCATGCGTCCGAATGGACCATACGCCCGAATAGTTCATGCGCTTGAATGGTTCATGCGCCTAAGTGTTAAACGGTTTAAGTGTCGACTGATGCGCCCTACATAGTGGAGAAGCGCCCAAACAGGGCTCATGCGCCCAAATAGTGTTGGTGCGCCTAACACTTAGAATTTATTACAGGAATTTATGGGAGTTTGTGCAGTTAGGGTTTTGAGCGTTGTTTGTCTAGGGTTTATTAAATGCCTTCTTCCATGCATTATAATGATTGTTTCGTATCATAATAATAATCATTATTATTATTATTATATTATTATTATTATTGTATGACTTTACGTGGAGTGTTTATTATCGTAACGTAAAGTATTATTAATAATAATAAAGCGAAAGAGTAATGAAGAAGAGAAGTGGAACTTAAATAAAATGTTACAAGTCTTGCAAGCTTATAGGAGGTGCACGACCATGTTGTCGTTAGCTCAACTGTGATGCGGGTTAGCTACCCTATTATGCACACGGGGCCAGTCAATTGAGATTGGCGGACCTTTGCAGCGTACCCTAGGTGACTAGGCCGGCCTTGTATACAGTAATCAGAGCCCATTGAGGGACCAGAGGGCCCAGCACCAGATTCCCCCGCGCATATAGTTTAGGGTATTGCTCATCGGTCCATATAGACAGTGAAAGATAAAGATAAAAGAGTACAGAATAAACAAGGCATACCGTAAAGAGAAAAAGCATTATCTGGTTGTATAGTTAATGCGTGCTCACGTATAAAGAGATGAATTTTCATAGAAAGAGTATTTTTATATGTATACCTTACAGAAAGTATTTTATTACTTTTAAAACTAGAACTCACTCAACAACGCTGACTTTTATACATTTACAGTTGGCAGGTAAACATTGCTGAGGATGGCACGAGGGTGAAGCTACTCGGCAGGAAAAGACTGACATCCATTCATACTTGTTATTGTTGTTGTTTTGTAATGCAATTAAACAATTCTTTTGTATTCGGTTAAACAATAGTGTATTGTTCAACAACAGTGTTTTTAATGAAATGAATGGCTTTTGTTAAAATAATTTCACTGCTTAAGCTTGTAAATTTATAATGTTTAATGAATTTAATGCTGTGAATGACCAACTGTGAGGTCTTCGTGAACGGGGCCTTACATCAATCCTTGTGAATGACATGCAAGAACATGTTACTGATTTTTCCATCAAATCAAGAGTTACCTACACACATGAATAAAAAATTTGTTGGATAATGAAAAACCAAATTTCCAAACTGTATACATATCAAATACAAAAATAAAACAAAAATGTTACCTTAAACTCATTTATAACATGAGATATGTTATCTTGATGTGCTATTTTAGAAAAGTATACTCCATCTTTCTCTTCACGATTGACTATGTAACATAATGTTTTGCACTTATGAATCTCCTTTTGCACCTCTAAAAATATGTTGCGTGTGTAGATATCTGAAGCATGACTTTATATTAGTAAGCTGGTGAGGAAACATTAGAATATCCTTAAAATATCCAGGAACTTTCATATCTTGATGTGGGCCTTCATCAAGCAGCACATTGGAATATCCTTAAAATATCCAGGATCCCACTGGTCTCTTATGGAAAACATATCAGAGAGCCACTTGTGATGTTGCAAACCATGCTTCTCCATTAATAACTTCCATCGCGTCTCAAAAGTGGACGGATCTAGGTATACATTCCACACAAGCTTATGAATGGATGCACGAAGGTTTGTGTTGTTCAGTAAATTTCCAGAAACATGTTGCAATTGACACAAATTAAGAAGTATTTTGTAAAAAATATTTTTTAAAATTATAACTAACAATGTTACATATATGTAACATAGCAAAAAAATCCATATTCACCTGACTGTAATTATGTGCTTTGATAAATCCATATACTAAGAAAGCTTCAATCCCTTCAATAGATCTTAATTGCCTAGATTTTAGATGTACAGAGTAATCAAGCTTAGCTCGAGAAATACAACTGGCAATGTTACATATACGTAACATACTGTGTTTTAGTTCATACGTATATGTAAGATTGCACAACAGATAATCTAAATGTCAACAATTAGTAATACCTTTGACAGGATCTTATTTGTGATATGCCACATACAAAGTCGGTGAATTGATTTTTCGAAAACACTATGAACAACATGTTTCATTACAGTGTCTTGGTCCGTCAATACTAACATTGGCTGTTTGTTGTTATGAGTTTCAATAAAGCACTTGAGCAACCACGTGTATGATTCGATGGTCTCGTCGTACAACAACGCCGCACCAAAAGTGACACACTTTTTTTGATGATCCATCCTGGTGAATTGGACAAAAGTCATGTTATACCTATATAAATTGTACAATTATTAAATTTGACAGAAACATATTAAAAATATATATAAGTTAGTAACCTACTTGTTAGTCTGGTATGTTGCATCAAATGCTAACACATCGCCAAACGCCTGATAGTTGACCTTGGATACATCATCTACCCAAAACAAGTTCCTAATCTCATTGCCAACTACAAGGAAATTGAAAGTGAAGTTGTTTTGGCATAACACCCGGTGTTCCATTCTATCTAAAAATAATTGGCCAATTATCACCAATGAACCTAGTGATATCCGTACTAAAGTTTTTATAATCAGTCTTGGTTCCTCTAACCATATGATGTACGCCTTTCAACACCACTTGCAACCTGTATGCTTTGGAATGTCCAATATTCGCCAAATGACAATTAGCAATGTACTTTTTATCAACAATTTCTCGCTTACGCTTCTTCCTTGTCAAATCTAGATTATCCATATTCACCAAACCATGATTACGTGCTCGATAAATCCATGTACTTGAAAAGCTTTAGTCTCTTCAATAGCTCTTAATTTTACACTGGAACGACAATCACAAACTTTAAAGTTTGTTCAACGGATACAAGGCTTTGAATTAACATCCAATGAGTCATTCACCTTACAAATAGGTATGTCAGCCTTGTTACACCAAATGTACCTATAAGTAACAACACCTTTCTTCTTCTTCGCTATACCTAATCGGGTACTTAAACCGGCCTTCTCAGCATAGTCTTCGTACTTCCTTAAAGCTTCATCTCAATTCTGGTACCTGTATCCAATCATAGGTTTATGCTCCATGAATACAATAGGTCTAATATATAGATCCATTTGGGGATTGGTATAGAGTGTTGTGCATTGATTCTACAGAATTGAAATTTGGAATAACATTAAAAAAAGGTTGATATAAAAAAGCTACTAATATGAACAACACTTGGATACCTTCATTTTCAACACCGGTTAGAAATAAAGTATCATTATGTATTTCGACTTCATTGAACTAGTTGTCATTAAGAATATTTGTGTTATCTACTTCATCCAACACAAATTCAACAAATTAAATAAAGTGCATATATGCAAAAAGCTGTGATACACATATGTACGACAACACACATTACAATAAGCATAACTATAAATGTGATGAAACTCTTCACTTATATATACATAAACTGATTTCAACAAAATACTAACAAACTTATCCATCTCCATACACAGGGGACAACACTATAACAAATACGAAAATAAGATAACTAATACGTATACGTAAACAATAAAAAAATTTAAACCAACAAGCCGATCTTTAAGACCTTCATCATCCCAGCTTAATTCTTTAGGTTGTCGATACATACCGATGGACATATAGTAGTTTCAATGATTTCGGTCGAGTGATTCATCTCTTTTGAACTAGGATAATCCATGGCTAAAACTTGAAGTTAAACTATCAGAATTCCATACTTACTAACATAATCTCGTTGATTTATAAACTATAAGAATCGAATACCAAAATCGAAAGTGATGAATGAAGATGATACCGAAGAAATCAAGATTGTTGAAGAATTAAGAAACTAAAAGAATTAGTTAGAGAAAAATCTGTAATTAATTGAATGGATTGTTTCCATATTAAGTATATGCCAAAATTACAAAAAGACCCTTTTGTTTAAATGAATATAAAAAAATTTTAAAATTTCTTATTGGTTGTAGATGGTTTTTATCTATAAACGTGGTTTTCATTTGATCCCCCTCTGTGTGTGTGTTTGTGTGTGTGTGTGTGTATATATATATATATATGTGTGTGTGTGTGTGTGTATATATATATATGTATATATATGTAGATATTGGTATATATGTATATATGTATATATGTTATATATGTATATTATATATATGTCTCTATCTCTATTAGTATATATATCTATAGCTATCTATATCTTCTCTATCTCTCTTCTCTATCTCTATATCTCTATATATATCTATATATCTTATACTCTATCTCTCTGTATCTTCTATCTCTATCTCTATCTCTATCTCTGTATATCTCTATATATATCTCTATATCTATCTCTCTATCTCTATATCTCTCTATATATCCTCCTCTATATCTCTATATGTCTTATATATATCTCTCTGTTCTCTATCTGTCTATCTGTATGTATATCTATGTATATCTCTGTCTCTCTCTTTACTATGTCTCTCTGTCTCTATATCTATCTCTGTCTCTCTCTATCTCTCTCTGTCTCTCTCTTTCTCTATGTCTCTCTCTATCTCTATATATGTATATATCTCTGTCTATCTCTGTCCCTATTCTCTCTATCTATCTCTCTCTCTATCTATCTGTCTCTCTGTCTCATCTCTCTCTGTTCTCTCTCTCTCTCTCTTCTCTCTCTATCTCTCTATCTCTCTCTCTCTCTATCTCTATCTTTCTATCTCTATTCTCTCTGTCTCTCTGTCTCTCTTCTCTCTCTATTCTCTCTCTCTTTCTGTATCTCTCTTTCTCTCTTTCTCTCTTTCTCTCTGTCTCTCTTTCTCTCTCTCTCTCTCTCTTCTCTCCCTCTATCTCTTCTCTCTCTCTCTTTCTCTTCTCTCTATTTTCTCTTCTTTCTCTCTCTATCTCATCTCTATCTCTCTCTATATATATATATATATATAGAGAGAGAGAGAGAGAGGAGGGATCAAGAGAAAACCACTATTTTATAAGAAAACCAAGAAAACCATTATCAACCAATTAGATTTGTTTCTTTTTTTCTTTAATTTGAAGGTTATTATAGTAAATTGATCATCTCAAATTTAGAAACTATCAAAACTTATGCTCTGTTTCACATTCTCAAAAAACTAGGTCTCTCTCTCATGTTTCATTCATGAAAAACTACGATCATCATAAAAAAGATTATTTTCTGCGACCACTTCAATCCTTAAAAGAGATCGACGCTCCTCGAGATTCATTTCTTCTTGTTAATGTGATCACCGATAGAGATCGATTGAAGATATTATGTTTGTTTTAAGAGGAAAAAGGGATATGAGAAGTTTGAGGACTTACAAAGATAGTTTCTAATGCATCAGGTATGTAGTAGACAAATAAGAAACAATTATGTGTTGTTGTAAGTTTAAGTTTATGTGCAATTATGAAAATTCTTCAATAACAACAGTTTTTGCAAATTCGTTTGTAAGATCTCACTTGTAATCTCATATCTTAAGCAAAACTTTATATTCAACAGTGGGTTACAATCAAACAAGTAAATGAGAATTCTTTTACGGTAATGTCAAGATGAAGGTGACGACGATGATGATGATAATGAATGTGGTTACGTATATGTAACTAAGATGAAGATAAAGATGACGATGAATAAGATGAAAAATGAGTATTCGAGTAGAATACATATATGTATCCAGGTTACATGTATATAACCTCATCAGATACATATATGTACCTTGACATGTTTTTTGTTTATTGAAAAGTTGAATGTATTAATGAAAATGAAGACGAAGATGAAGATGGAATTTCTTGGGATACACAGGCATTCTAGAAGATGATGAATTAATAAAGATGATGAAAAAAATACGAATACACATCAAAGTTACGTCTACATAACAAATAATAGATATGTTTTATAAAAGTGATCACAAATCGAAAAGAGTGTATGTGAGAAAAACGGTCATAAATCAACCACGGTTTTTGTGAGAAAATGAAGGAGAAATAATTGAAGACGAGAACACTAAATCATGTAACTTTTGTTATATTACGTTTTATTATTATTATTTTTTCATCTTCATCTTTGTTAAGTTATATATATCTAAGCACATTTACATCTCTGATTATACGTATGTAAGCAGGTTAACATACAACATACATACTTACATATACGTAAGCATGCTTACATACGTAATGATATTCATAAACATGTTTAAATATACGTAAGCATATATGTAAACATGTTTACGTATACATAAACAAATTTGTATATACGTAAACACATACTTGAACATGTTTACGTATAAGTAAGCAAGAACGCAATTGACACAAATCTACAGAAAGTTACGTCTGCTCTTCTAACATATTCTTGGTTTTCTTGGATGAATTAATTTGATTTTTTATAAATATAATATTATGTTTGATTTTATAGAGAGAGAAAGAGAAAAAGAGAGATTTAAGGGATTTAGTTGTTTCCAAAATATAAAAATGATAATATACCGAATATACCCCTGAATTATTTATTAAATCAATAATCTATTGAATATTTACAAATTTGCCATTGTTTAATATCAACCATTGATTGATTTTGATCAATGGTTTAAAATAGTTTTCTTGGTTTTCTTATAAATAGAGGTTTTCTTAGGAACCCTCCCCTATATATATATTATATAATATATATATATATATATATATATATATATATATATATTAATATATATTATATATATATATATATATATATATATATATATATATATCTATATTATATATATATATCTCTATATAAGTATATATCATACGTCTCTATCTATATATATATCTATATATATCTATCTGTAGATCTATCTCTCTCTCTCTATCTATCTGTCTATCTATCTCTTATGTCTCTTGAGATCTCTATCTTTCTCTGTCTCTTTCTCTTCTCTCTCTCTCTCCTTCTCTCTTCTCTCCCTCTATATCCCTCTCTCTATCTCCCTCTCTCGTCTCCCCAGATATATCCATCTTTATCTCCATATACCTCTATCTCTACCTCTCCATTTCTATACAATATACATAATATGCATCTCTATATATATATCTATATATAGATATATCTCATAAGATCTCTCAATATATCTCTAATAGAATTCTTATCTATAGATCTCTATCTCTCTATCTATATATTCTAGATATTATACCTATTATATACATCTCTCTCTATCTCCAATATAGATATATATACATATACACATAATATATATATATACATATATAATAGATCATATATCTATATACATATATATATACACCACACACACCCCATATATCTATATAGAATATATATATACATATACATACAATATATATACATAGACATACATATATCTATACAATACATATATATATCTATATAATATATCTATATATATATATATATAATATATATATAGATATATTATATATATATGCATATATATATATATATGTATATATATATATATAAACCTATATATACATATATATAGATACAACCATATATATACATACATATATTCTATATGTATATATATATATATATATATATATATATGTATATATATATATATATGTATATCTACATATTATATCTAATAATGTATCTTATATATGTATATATGTAAGGCCCCGTTCCCGGGACGCTTACAGCTGGTCGATCATCGCACATAAAAACATATATTTTCATTAACTTAAAGAAACATTGCAGCGAAAACATTAAAAACAACATTTCATTTCATGTTAAATGCTTTTGCAAGTTAATACAACATTCGTTACAAAATATCGTTTGTTCGCATTACAATGCAAAAACATTATACAAAGGAATGCCATCAAAAATAAGCCAAGTAGCCGCCTCGTGCCATCTTCAGCAACATTTACCTGCCAACTGGAAAATGCATAAAAAGTCAGCTTTGCTGAGTGAGTTCTAGTTTTATAAAAACATTATATTACCTTTCATCCGTTAGACATTTTCTTTACTATCGCACGTGATCACACATCATACATACATCAAGGTAATAAATATTATCTTCGTCATCGTTCGTTTCGCATATATCGCACATTTAGCTCGTTTCGTACTTATCGCACTTTTCGTACATTTAATATCTTTCACTTCTATCTAGGTCATGTACTTAACCCCCCTCTAGAGCACCAAGCAATTCATCTAGGGTTAAGCGACAAGGACCCCGTTTCAAACGTATGGAGTGGTCACTAGGACAGACTCCCCTTGTGTGTGTGAACTCTTATGGGTTCGCCAAGATCGCACGCTGTATAACACACCATAATTAGGAAATCGCACGTGTTAGAGCAGTCACCGGGACTGAACTCTTACTATGTGTATGAACCCTTATAAGTTAGCCAAAATCGCACGCTGTATGAACTCTCAATGAGTTGTGAACCTCCTTTCATTTGCTTGCAAGGCTTTTCATTCGTTCATTATGTTCCACTTTCATTATCTTAAATCTTTCACTTTGTTAAGATAATACTTTACGTTCATTAACAATATCACACCACGTAAAGTCACATCATCATACGTAATAAGGAACATAACATACAATCATACAATCATACATAATCATCAAACATCATCAATCACACATCATCATGCATAGGCATCAATCATACATCACATCATACATCACCCATCACATCAACTATGACCTCAAAAAGTCAACTTACATACCCTTGGGAACCTCCCAAGTCAAAGCCTACATTTACCCTTTTCTCCTGAGAATCAGATAATAAACTAAGTCCTTTCGGGCGCATGAGCCCTATTTGAGCGTATGGGCACTATTCAGTCGCAAGGCCTTCCAGGCGCGTGAGAACACTTAAGCGCATGGACACTATGGGGCGAGAACACTTAGGCGTATGGAGGGGTTCCAGACGCATGAACACTATGGGGCGTATGGACCCTCAGTCGCAGAGCCTTTAGTCGCATGACTTTCAGGCGCATGCCTTTCGGGCGCATGAACTTCAGTCGCATGACTTCTATGCGTATTACCCTTATTCGCATGGCATTCAGGCGCATGGACTTCAGTCGCATGCCTTTCGGCCGTATGGCCTCCAGTCGCATGCCATTCGGTCTCATGGCTTCCAGTCGCATGAGCCCTAACTGGGAGCAAAATGCAGCCTCCTTCGAACCCTAACTACAGATTTTGGCCTCCAACCCTTTTCTAACCTGTTCTAAGCTCAAACCAACCATTCTAAGCCTTAGAAACACATTCACATCACCATTCAAACATAACATGCCCAAATCCGAACCCCACCCGATCACACACCACATACAAACACATACAAGCGGGTACACACCCAACACGACCAAAAACGGTTTCATATGCATTCCAGGCCCAAAATCAGTTAAAAACTCGTAAAATAGGGGTCCTAGAACTCACATTGATAGACCTTGATCTTCAAGAACCCGCAGCTCTCTGCTCTTTTCCCCTTTCTCTCTCCCTGAACCGATTGAACAAGTGAGGTGGGGGGGGAGTGGGCGGCCATACCCCCCTTTACACCTACTCTTCCAAAAATTTTGTCCTTTTAGCAAGATTGATCCCTCAACTTGGACTTTATTTCTTTTCTTTCTTTTTCTTTCTTCTTCTTCTTTCTTTGACTAAAAAAAATAACCGGGTATTACAATATATATATATAGATATATATATATACAGATATATATATATACATATATATATACATATATACATATATATATATATACATATATATATACATATATTGTAAGGCCCCGTTCCCGGGACGCCTACAGTTGGTCATTCATCGCACATAAAACATATACTTACGTTTTCCTTTTATAAATCGTTGCAGCGGAAACATTAAAAACAACATTTTCATTGCATCAAAATACTTTTTCAAAATAATACAATCGTTCATTACACGATTTCATTACATTACAAAAGTACTATAACATTGGATGCCATCCAAAATAAGTTGAGTAGCCGCCCCGTGCCATCCTTGCAACATACCTGCTAACTGGAAACACATCAAAGTCAGCGTTGCTGAGTGAGTTCTAGTTTTATAATAAAACATACTTTACTTTCTTTATAAAACCATTCGTACTTTACTTTCGTACGCGATCACACATCATACATACATACAAATAATATAATTATTATCTTCATCCTTCATTCATACTTTAACTTATTTTCGTTCGTACGTTCTTACTTTCATTCATTCGTTAATTATTAGTACATCTTTTCTTTACATCAAACCATAAACTTTACCCTTCTGTTCATGGTACTGGACCTAGGCCTATCATAGACGTTCTATAGCGGTGCACAGCACCTCATGGTCACAGTACCTAAGGTAAGGTTCAGGATCATTACATCGGTTACATTCTTAATTCATTAGTCATCGCATGGTACATTATCATTCGTTTCATTCGTTCATAACTTCTTTTCTTACGTTCATTCATTCTTACTTTCATTCGTTCGTTCATCGTTACATCATTTCCATTTGACAACACCATGAACTTTACCCTTCATGCTCATGATACTGGGCCTAAGCCTATCATAGACCTTCATTTACGGTGCCCAACACCTCTGGCCACAGTACCTAGGATAAGGTTCAGGATCATTACATCTATTACATCATCACGTTCTGGATCAGTGTCAACAGCTATACCCCAAACAATATGGCTACTGGGCCGAAGATCATAAATGACTTCCACACTGCACGTAGCCTGGCACCAGCACCGGGGTAAGCGATAACTCGGTTACTGTGCCGAAGATCATAAACGACTTCCACACTGCACATAGCCTGGCACCAGCACCAAGGTGAGCAACAAAGATCTCATTGTCACACCCCCGCTAAAAGCGGAAACACGGGGATGTAACGAGACCGGGATCGTCATAACACATGGTAAGCGATAGAGAGCAATATAAATACATGATGACAAGCGTGTCATGACGACACCCGACAACAAGGGGACTTGTGTTGTGTTTAGTCAATGTTCACGACAACATAGCCATAAGCAACATGATAATGATAACACATATTCACATAAGATGAAATTGTAAATGTTAATTCCCACAACCCGGAAACAAGTTTCAAAAGTTGATAATTGTTTACAAGCGTTAACATTGTTCAAAAGATTGTTTTACAAAACATGTTAAGTCCCAAAAATGCATCCTAGGGTCTCCACTAAGGCAGCACACCTAGATTCCTGGACTTGCATGATCACCTGAAAAGATATGCTTAAAACGGTCAACATAATTGTTGGTGAGCTCGCAGGTTTATGAAATAAAAATGTAAGTGATGCTGTAATAAGTAAGCGCGTCGAAATACCGTGGATACAGTTATATACACAAGTAAATATCACATGACATGAGCTTTGCAACCAAACCTAGCGACGTACACAAAGAAATTGTCGGCATATATTCACCCAAGGCCCGTTCCTGGCCACCGATGGTACCAACTAGTATACCATCGAACGAGGGTGGGGGTGTCAACCCAGTAGTACTACCAATACCTAACCGTCGGTTCCCACACTGGAATTAAATAGTTGCAAAGATAGAACCACACAGCAGACCCAAGCATGTATCAAATAGTACTTGCAACACAGTATCACATTGATTCCTTGTATGTAAATGTATGTAAGTTGTACAGCATTGAAAATGAGTAAGCATACTTTTCCCCCATGTTGTAAATGATTGAAATATTGTATAAGCGTAAAAAGGGGCCACGAAACTCACTTGTTAGGTGGTAAGTATGTATGATTGATGTATCCAAATGTTGAATGCAAATAAACAGTCAAACACCTATTGACAGTTTTGTATAGCATTAATGATATGATATAGTAAAGCGCGCAATAATGATGGGTCGGTCCGGGTCGTATCGGCTGGGTCGCGTATAACACACACAGACTAACACACGTACTAGATCTTATGTAGATCCAAGTACAAGACATTGTCGCCATTAAAGATGATGTTTTAAGTAAAAGTCTCGTTGTTATTGTAGAAGCATTGAATAAGTATCAATAGTTATAAGTCATTTTGATCGTTGTAAAGCGTTAGTTCAATTTGTTCAAAATAGTTTCTGTGCCCTTTCTCGCGTTGACTTTAATATTTGTGGCCGAATATGGCATTATTGGTTAGTGTTACCAAAACACCACACGACATACTCACGCCACGCACAAGGTATCAACTCAATAAATTTCAGTCGCTAACAAGGTCAGACGCACGACTCAACCTCCATTCGTGCGAATCAACCCTCAATCGTGCGATCATCTTCATTCTTACGATTGAATCCTTCATTCGTATGACTGGCCTTCAGTCGTACCACACAACACCCAATCGCACGACTCACCTCCATACGCAACGAACAACCTTCAATCTGAGAATTCTACTTTGTCACACCCTCAAAATCCACGTGCGGGGTTTTACCGCGAGGCGTGTGAACAAACCAGGATCACAGTCAGTAGTTACATAGAACGACTCTATATGCCACAGTAGAATAAAACAACCCAAAGATAGTTTGAAACAGTGCGGAAGCGTTTTGAAAACAACTCAACAAATAAAAGTATAAATATGGCAAAACATGTGCCAACCCAAAATAGTAACCACAATCATTAAAATGCTAATGTCTTGAAAAACCGAGTCTTAATATGCAAGTGAACCGTGGAGTGCTCCTAGAGGCAAGCAGCTTAATGACCTGAGAAAAGCATACTAAAATGTCAACACATAGGTTGGTGAGTTCAAGAGTTTGAGTTCAGTAAACATATAAACAGTTGTGATATATATAAGCAGTGTATTGTAATAGATAGCTAGTCTATTAACAGCAATATTAATACATAGTGATTTCGCAATTGAAGCTGACTGTGATAGTTGTTGCCTCCTGTCACGACTTACCATGTCGTGACAATGTTCAATAGGACAAATTGCACCCGGTTGACCTCGAGTCACACAGGTGGGGCTCGTCAGACCCAGTAGTACTACCCAAGTTTCCCCGCTATTTAATATTAACAATTCGAAAGTGTGAGGACTTTCCATGATAAATAACACTATATCAATATTAAACACAACTTAAATATTAAAAGCGTTCGTAAAATACCAGTATGCTATCTCCCCCAAAAGAGATTAAATAAGCGTGGGGCATGAACTCACCTGATGTATGCAAAGAGTACTTAGGGTTTAATTGAGAAACGAGTGGATAGCCAACCTTCAAAGGTTACCTAGATCATGCGAGTACATAAGTACGTGTAAATAAAAGACATGTGAAACCCTAATCATACCAAAACCAAAGACTCAAGCTTCCAACAAATAGACACGTTTGACCTAGTTGACCCGTTTGACCCGTTGGTGACATTATGAGTTACAATTCAAATAGAGCCAATGAGAACATATAACATACATGACTAACATTCAAACAGTATCATACACATGCTACATTATCCATACATAACACTTAAATCTTAGCCATGCTCATAGCATTCAACATACACCATAATCATTACTCACCAAACCCAACATGATATCCTAGCAACTAATCAACACCAACATCATACATGATCACACAAAATCCAAATATCATCCATGATTATCCAAAACATCTCATACAACTAATTCAACATGATTCATCACCTTAGAATTCATCCATGATCATACTAACATGCTCCTAATATCCCAAACATGTTCATATCATCATACATCAAACTTTACACAAATAAAGTTTCCCTTTTGGGAAAGAACATCCCAAAATCTATCAAACATCCTATACATCATGAATTCACTAATAATATACCAATTCAAGCTCATATCAACATCTATGCATGATCAACAACACCTAAACACCATAATCAAACCATCTTCATAAACAAAAGTTTCTACTTTTGGCAAGCTATGAACTAACAACATGTATTCAAAGATTTCTAGCATTCATAACAACAATCTAGCATCTAATTATCATCATGAACTCATCCATAACATCAATCCATCACTAGATCACTACTTCATGCAAAATAAAGTTACTATTCTTAGTAACCTATGAACAATGCATCAAATCCCAACTTCTTGTAAGATCAATGTATTCTAACATTCATACAACCCAAATCATCACATTCATCAAACACAATCATCTCCCCAAATCATACAAAATTCGAACTAGGGTTTGTCAAGAACCAAAATCCATGATTAAATCACTAAGAACATGTAATTCATACATAATCCACGTTAACTAACATGTAATCAACCTAACTAACATATAAACATCAACATTAGACACCAATTTCGACTCCATGAATACCAATCCACGAATTAGGGTTCGGCCCTAACAAGAAACCCACAAAAACTCGAAAAACTAACCTTTAAACACAAGTTTGACTTGCAATTGATGATTCTCACGAGTTGTTTGTGCTTGAATCGATCCAAAACCTGAGCTTTCTTGCTTGTTCTTGGCTGATTTCGCAAGGGAGGGGTGTGGGAAGGGGTTCACGGCCGAATGGGGGTGGGGGCTAGGGTTAGTGTGTTTTGTTTAAGTTTAATTTACATTTTACCCCTTTTAACCCTTGTAATTTGTATTTTATAAAAACTACTCTTTAAACACTTTTAAAGTTTTTTTAACTTAATAATATAATATTAACTCATGAAAATCATTATTATCTTATCTTTATAAAAACACAAACATACGAATAATACGCACGTTTCCACGTTACGCGATTAATTCTCAATTAACATTAAAAAACATGCAAACACATAAACATAACACAATAATCACATAATCAATTAGATTCACATTAATTACATTATTCATTATTATTAGGTCACCAACGTTAAACGACAACTAGTGTGTGCTCACGACACGTGTATGCAAGACTTAACGAAACTAACGGAGTTTGGTAACGGAAATTTACCGGATGTCACATTATCCCCATGTTGAAAGAATTTTCGTCCCGAAAATTGCGTTACATGGTGAGAGTGTTCCATCACTGGTCTACTGCATTGGCACACAGAAATCGAAATCGAGTGAGTTTTGGATGAGTTGTCACATCATCCCCATGTTGAAAGAAATTTCGTCCCGAAATTTAAATCAATACCTTCGTCTGCAGACATCGTCTTCTCGAATAGATGAGGATACTTAAGCTTCATTTGATCTTCCCGTTCCCATGTGAATTCCGGTCCACGTCGCGAATTCCAACGGATTTTGACAATAGGTATCTTGCTCTGCTTAAGTGTTTTCACCTCACGGTCCATCACCTCCACTGGTTCTTCAATAAAACGTAGTTGCTCATCCACTTGAACCTCTTCTAGCGGTACGACCATCGTTTCATCAGTTATGCATTTCTTCAAGTTTGATACATGAAATACATCATGGATTCCACTTAGCGAATCAGGTAGGGCTAGACGATAGGCCACTGGACCTATTCTTTCCACTATTTCAAATGGTCCAACGTACCTCGGGTTTAGCTTCCCTCGCTTGCCAAACCGAACTACGCCTTTCCATGGTGAAACTTTCAACAAAACCTTGTCACCAACCTGAAACTCTAAAGGTTTCCGTCTCTTATCAGCATAACTTTTGTCGGTCTCGCGCTGCTGCCATACGGTTCCGTATCTGTACGATCTTCTCAGTTGTTTCATGAATCAACTCGGGACCAGTCAGTTGACTATCGCCAATTTCCGCCCAACAAACAGGTGATCTACATTTTCTCCCATACAAAGCCTCGAAAGGTGCTGCTTGTATGCTAGTGTGATAACTGTTGTTATAAGAAAATTCCACCAATGGCAGGTGAACTTCCCAGTTATTCCCGAAATCAATTACACAAGCACGTAGCATATCTTCCAACGTCTGTATGGTACGCTCACTCTGGCCATCCGTTTGCGGGTGATAAGCAGTACTCATATCTAATCGTGTTCCCAAAGATTTCTGCAATGATTGCCAGAAGTGTGACGTGAAACGAGCATCACGATCAGAGATAATGGAGATCGGTACACCCGTGTCTGGAAACGATCTCCTTGAGGTACAGGCGGGTTAACTTCTCCATCTTGTCAGTTTCCTTTATAGCAAGAAAATGAGCAGATTTTGTCAATCGATCCACAATAACCCATATTGTATCACAACCATTACTAGTCCTGGGCAGCTTGGTAATAAAATCCATGGAGATTTGTTCCCATTTCCACATCGGTATCTCGGGTTGCTGCAATAGTCCAGATGGTTTTTGATACTCCACCTTTACCTTCGAGCAGGTCAAGCACTTGCTCACATATGTAGCCACATCCGCTTTCATATTAGGCCACCAATAGTGCGCCTTCAGATCATGATACATTTTATCAGATCCAGGATGTATAGAGTACTTAGATTTGTGTGCCTCACTCATAACCAGGTCTCTCAAATTTCCATAGGCAGGCACCCAAAGTCTATCCATGAAATATCGAATCCCATCTTCCTTCATCACCAGCTGTTTATCCATTCCTCTCAACGACTCAGAACCAATGTTTTCTGCTTTCAAAGCTTCTACCTGTGCCTCCTTAACTTGTTCAGGCAGTTGAGTACTAATAGTGAGCTGTAAAGCTCGCACCCGTCTGGGTTTAGCTGTTTCCTTCCGGCTTAAGGCATCAGCAACCACATTCGCCTTTCCCGGATGGTATTTAATAGCGCAATCATAGTCGTTTAGCAGCTCCACCCAACGTCGTTGCCTCATATTCAATTCCTTTTGCTCAAAGATATGTTGAAGACTCTTGTGATCGGTGTAGATAGTGCACTTGGTACCGTACAAGTAATGTCTCCAAATCTTTAAGGCAAAGACTACTGCACCCAACTCTAAGTCATGAGTAGTATAGTTCTTCTCATGAACTTTTAATTGTCTCGAGGCGTAGGCTATCACTTTGTCTCGCTGCATTAAGACACAACCCAAGCCTTGAATGGATGCATCACAATACACCACGAAGTCATCCGTCCCCTCTGGCAGTGCTAGTATCGGCGCGGTACATAGCTTCTGCTTTAGCGATTGAAAAGCCGATTCTTGGCTTTCACCCCATTTGTATGTAGTCCCTTTGTGAGTCAAAGCTGTGAGAGGTTGTGCAATCTTAGAGAATCCCTCTATGAATCGCCGATAGTAACCTGCTAATCCCAAGAATTGTCTTATTTCACTCGGCGTTTTAGGTGTGGTCCAATTCTTGATCGCCTCAATTTTGGCAGGATCAACATGTATCCCTTTCTCATTAACAATATGACCTAAGAATTGTACCTCGCGTATCCAAAAGTCACACTTAGAGAATTTGGCGTACAGCTGTTCCCTTTTCAGTAGCTCTAAAATCATCCGCAAATGCTCCTCATGGTCTTCCTTGGTCCTGGAATATATCAGTATATCATCGATAAACACAATGACAAACTGATCGAGGTAGGGTTTGCACACACGGTTCATGAGGTCCATGAACACAGCAGGTGCATTTGTCAACCCAAAAGGCATGACCAAGAACTCATAATGACCGTAGCGGGTACGAAACGCGGTTTTGGAAATGTCTTCTTCGCGTACTCTGAGTTGATGATAGCCAGATCTCAAGTCAATCTTCGAATAGTAACTTGATCCCTGAAGTTGGTCAAACAAGTCATCGATACGGGGTAGAGGGTATCGGTTCTTGACTGTTACTTTATTTAGCTCCCTATAGTCAATACACATCCGAACGTGCCATCCTTCTTCTTCACAAACAGGACAGGGGCTCCCCAGGGTGATGTACTAGGGCGAATAAAACCCTTATCTAATAGCTCCTGGAGTTGTGACGACAACTCCTGTAGTTCGTTCGGTGCTAATCGATAAGGTGCTCTAGCAATCGGGGCTGCGCCGGGAGTTAGCTCAATTTGGAATTCCACTTGACGATGAGGTGGTAATCCAGGAAGATCCTCTGGAAACACCTCTGGAAAGTCGCGCACTATGGGAATATCCTCCATTCTTCTTTCCTTCGCCTGCTTATCAGTCACACAAGTGCTAGAATAGCCACACGACCCTTTCGTAGTAACTTTTGGGCTTTCATGAACGAGATGATGCCTATCACAGCACCACTTCTATCACCTCGGACTGTCAGAATTGTGTCATCAACAGGAATTCGTATGATCTTTTCATGACATATAACTTCTGCTTGCTTGCTAGAAAGCCAATCCATGCCTATCACAACATCAAAACTCCCCAGAGTAACAGGCATAAGATCTATAACGAAAGTATGACCAGCAAGCTCTATCTTACAGTCTTTAAGGATATGAGTTACGTGAATCTGTTTACCGTCAGCCAACTCTACGGTGTTTTAGATTCTAGGGCGGAGGGTATATCACTTAAAAGACTACAGAATTTTAAGGACACGAAACTCCTATCAGCTCCAGTATCGAATAGTACCGTAGCAAAGCAACCATAACAGAGAATCTACCAGTAACAGTTGTAGGATCATTTAGAGCCTCACCTGAGCCAATGACGAAGGCTCTCCCCTTTGCTCCATCCTTATTACCCGCCATTACCGTTGCCATTGCCACCGTTGTTGTTACCATTGTTGTTGTTGTTATTGTTGTTGTTGTTGTGTCCATTTCCCATTGTTGCCATTTCCATTTCTCCTTAGTTGTGGGCAATTTCGCTTGTAGTGCCCCTCTTTTCCACATTCAAAACACCCTTAGGAGTTTCCTGGGGTGTTGTTCCTCCTAACCAGTTCGCCACGGCAATCCTTCGCAGCGTGTCCAATTTTACCACATCGCTTGGGCTGACATTTGAAGCTATCACATCGTCCCACGTGATGATAGTTGCACCGGTTGCACTTCGGGTGTCTTCCACCATAACCACTGGGTCCTTGATTAGTTGCAGTGTTTGGTTGAAGTTACGATTGTTGTCAAACCTACGTTGTTGTTGGACCGGTTGTTGTTGCTGCTGAGGCTGAGGTTGACGCCTGAAGAGATGATGCTTTGGTGTTACTACTACCATCCCACTTTCTTTTGTTATCGGGCACGCTTGCCACGGCGCCCCGTTTGGGTAGACGACCCTGTTCCACTGCTTGGTCAGTTAGCTTATGGGCTAACTGAATGGCCTGCTGTATGGTGGCTGGATTAGAAGCAGTTACCATACTCTGTATTTCGGGTACAAGTCCCCGTATGTAGTGCTCGATCCTCTTGTGCATCTCA
>CM046044.1:5512156-5513535 GCA_025215565.1 Flaveria ramosissima | reverse complement strand
TGTCTCATCCGCCACTGTGTTCCTGCAGAATGTTACTAGGCTATCCTTCAAAACCTCTTTCTCGATCTCGGCCTCTCCCACGGCTCTGTTTGAAGCAGTCACAATTGCTACATCTTCCGTTAACTTGTTCAGCATCACGAGTGAGTAGTAATTTACCTTAAGTGTCTTCAGTTTGGTCTTCTTGTGGTTTCACTCCCTCCTCATACGCCTTTAGCCGACCCACCACCTCTTCAAAAGACATTGATTCAATTTCTGAATATTGTTCAATTGATGCCACAATAGGTAGGTATTTTCTACGCATTGAGTTTAGAAATTTCCTCACAAGTACTTCATCTTCAAGTGACGACCCAAGACTTCTATACCTTGATTGCACTCCACTTGGTTTACCCAAAAACTCTTCAATGCTTCTAGTTTATTTCATCCTCATTATCTCCAATGTTTGCAGCCTAGCCTTTTGAACCCTCTCGACTCCCAAGTAAGGAACAAGGAATGCATCCCACATATCTTTGGCATCTTGGTGCTTTGTAACTTGAAGCAAAACGTCTTCGGGAATCGACTGAAATAATATCGCCTTTGCCATGTTCTTCTTTCTTTCGTCTATTGCACCACCTGTCACAAGATCAATGGCTTCTCGCAAATCATGTGTTGCTAGGATGGTCTCCATCATAATAGACCATGCAGTGTAATTAGTAACAGTTAGTTTCAAGCATTGTTGTAGAAACACGATGCTGGACTCACGGGCAGGTACCATCGCCCTACTGGATTAGCCATTACTGAACTACCTAACATTCTCTTCTGCACAAAAAGAAATCTTTCTAAGCAAACACAAACAGTTCCTACGGCTATAGCAAAAATCCTCTCTCCTTTTTTTCAGTCAAACGTCAGTAGAAAAAATCAATTTGTTTCACACAGATACACAAAAAACAATCTGAACAGATTAGTTTCTCGCTTTCTCCCACAAATCACTTGCTTTCCCACACAAATCAATCACGGATCAATTCTTCTTGAACCCGCTTTCACAGAAACTTAGTTCAATCCTTCACGGATTAAACAATTTCTTCTCCACACCAGTATCACACCTTTGTACTTCTACTACAGGTGCGTCACACAACCTGTCTTCAGTCGATTAGTCATAGATCAGTCACTTAATTTCACCCTGTTTTGATTGCTTCTCGCAACCGGCTTTCACAACCCTTTGATCTCTCAACGGAAACAAATAAGAAACTTCACAAATCTGGCCTGCTATTTGACTGCTACCTAAACAGCCCTTTTGATCAGAACCTCGCAGCAGCCTGCATATTTGATCAGCAGCTTTTCACCAATATCTTTATTGCTCTGATACCAATCGGTCATAGAAACACAAAGACAGTATTGATTTT